>QXTE01000056.1:1373053-1399862 GCA_003942145.1 Platysternon megacephalum | reverse complement strand
TGAGTGGACGAGAGCTGAGGAAGCGTTGTTCCAGGTCAGCCATAAAGATGTTGGCATATTGTGGGGCCATGCAGGTGCCCATGGCGGTGCCACTGCTCTGGAGGTATATATTGTCACCAAATTTGAAATAATTGTGCGTGAGGATAAAGTCACAGAGCTCAGCAACAAGTTGTGCTGTGTCATCATCAGGGATACTGTTCCTGATAGCTTGTATTCCATCTGTGTGTGGGATGTTAGTGTAGAGAGCCTCTACATCCATGGTGGCTAGGATGGTGTTTTCTGGAAGGTCACCAATGCATTGTAGTTTCTCAGGAAATCAGTGGTGTCACGGAGATAGCTGGGAGTGCTGGTGGCATAGGGTCTGAGCAGAGAGTCCACATATCCGGATAGTCCTTCAGCGAGTGTGCCAATTCCAGAGATGATGGGGCGTCCGGNAGAATGCTTCCGCCGACGTGCACAGGCAGTCTGTTTTTGAAGTTTTTTTGTTGTAATATTGCGACTTTTAGGTCTGTAATCGAGTGGCCAGGGAGGTTGAAGTGTTCTCCAACTGGTTTTTGAATGTTATAATTCTTGATGTCTGATTTGTGTCCATTTATTCTTTTACGTAGAGACTGTCCGGTTTGGCCAATGTACATCTTACAGCTCAGGCTTAGACATTTATGAAGGAAGAGAACCCTTCATCTTTGTGTAAGTCCAGCCAAATTCATTTTGTCCAACTAGAGAAGTGTGTTAGCGTAGTATATCTCAGAAAGGTTCTATGCATAGATACCTGTGATGATTAAAAAATATCCTACTGAAACGTATTTACAGTGGAATTCCTGGTAGCCACTCAGATAGCTGAATGGCTGACAAACCATTCACTAACATATTGCAAAAACCCTTCACCCTGTCACAAGCCAAGTTTATCCATCAGCATGCAGTGTAATTAAACATTTTCTGCTTTGATAGATGAGCTTTTTTCTGACAGACTTATTACATATGCTAGAAACTAAAAATTCTCTAAGCCAATCAGAATGCAGCATGTCAATACTACAGCCAAGTAGAGAGATCACTCTGATGCACATTTTTAATCAAAATACATGTATCCTACCATCCATCAGGTGGAATCTACGCCACTCACATAGTATGAGGGAAATAAAAGTAAACAGCATTTAGAAGTTTCACTCATCTGCTTTTGAAAATAAATATCCACACTTTGCATAATGGTCTTCCTTAGTATTTGTGCAACAGCAGAAGAATGATCTCAGGGTAGTTTCCACTATAAGATACTGTTTTAAAGTTAGTTAAAGTTTGGCAACGTATTTGGACTGAAAATAAAAATTTCAGCCAAAACGCTTCAGCAATGTCAAAAAAAAGGAGTGTTGGGAATGATGTATTGCCCATTTTAAAAAAATGCTGGCAATCTTTTCTTTGAAAAACTCATGTTCCCAAGCTTTGGAGCAGGGACTTGAAATTTGGCAGGGGACAAACCTTTGAGTCAGGGATGTGCCTTTTATCATCCCTGTGAAAACACACCCAAATGTGACCATGTTATAAGACTTGGGGAGGGGATGGGGCAGAAGGTGTCTCACCCTGTGCAGTAACTGAGGTTCTTCGAGATGGTTGTCCCCGTGGGTGCTTCACTTTTTTAGGTGAATCTGCACCCCTGCACTTGTAATCAGAGATTTTTAACAACAGTGCCTGGTTGGGTCACACATGCGCTGTCCCCATCTTCTGCCATCTCACATGGTTACATAGCGCTGTGCAATCAACTCTCCCTCGGTTTCTTCTCTATTACAGTCTATGGTGCAAAAAACCTCCAAAGTAGAGGGGAAGAAGGAGGGTAGTGGAGCACCCACATGGACAACTACCTCAAAGAACCTCAGTTACTGCACAAGGTGAGTAACCTTCTCTTCTTCAAGGAGTGTCCCTGTGGGTGCTCCACTTTAGGTGACTGTAGAGCAGTGCCCTTCTATGGAAGGAAGGGGCTTCAGAGTTGCAGTCGTGGCAGATGATAAAACCACAATTACCAGTAAAGAATCTGACGACAAGTGCTGCTCTATGGCATAATGCTGTGTGAACATATGGGCCAATGCCCAGATTGCTGCTTTGAAAATGTTCATAATTGGTACATTGTTGAGGAAGGCTGTCAAGGCAGAGTGCGCTCGGGTCCCTGGTGGGGGCTGTAGCTGTTGATGGCGATAGCAAAGGTAAAAGCATCTGGAGATCCATTTAGACAGCCTCTGTTTGGATATGGCATCCCCCTTAGATCATTCTGTGATGGAAAGAAATAACTTTAGTGACTATTTGAAAGACTTTGGCCTCAATGTAAAATGCTAGCGCTCTTCAGATGTCCAGGATGTGAAGCATTGCTTCTTGTTTATTCCTTTGAGGTTTTTGGGAAGAACGATAGGGAGATGGATGGGTTGATTCAAATGGAATGAGGAAACTACTTTAAGTAAGAATTCGGGATCTGGTCTTAGGGTAATTGTTTTTGAAAAATATTGTGTAGGGGGTGTGGCCTGAGGGCCCTGTTCTCCTACTCATCGGGCAGATGTGATAGTGATGAGAAAGGCCACCTTCAATCAAGAGGTGGAGAAATTAATGGATGGATTGTGTTGGATGGGTCCAGCAATAGAAAAAGTGGCAGGTGTCCTTGACCAAACCCTCAACATTGTTGTTTAGAGGTAAGTTATTGGGATGTCGAGGGCTGGGAAGGGAGTGGTCTCCGTCTTGCAGGTCTCTGCCTCTGCGGGTCACATTGCCTCTGAGGGTGTGTGTAGGTCGCAGATCTAGATCTTTGCGTCAAGTAATACTTGCCCGATTTTGTGTGTGTGTAGGCGTGTATATGCCCAAAGATTTGAATGTCGCTCAGGAGTCCTTCAGAGTGTGAAGGGACTTGTGTTTTGGCTGCGAACAGCTTGGGGGCCTTCCAACAGGACACAGTTGGTTGTACCTCTTTCGGAAAGCCAGAGAGGTGGAGCCAGGAAGCTTGTTGCATTACTGTGGGCATGGCACTGGAATGTGCTGCCATGTCTGCAGAGTCCAATTAAGTTTGTAAAGTTGTGCGAACTAGGAGTTGATCCACGGATATAAATGCTTTAAATTATTGAACACATACCTGAGAACAAAAAGGAACAAAGTCAGACATTGAGTAATCTGAGTGACTGTATTTGGCCATTAGTGCTTCATAGTTTGCGATCCTAAACTGTAGGGCTGCTTAAGAGTAAGCTTTTCGTCCAAAAAAGTACAACCTTTTCCAGTCCCTGTCATAGGTTGGATCTGGAATGGTGTGGTCTGCCCCACTTGTTCACGCCCTCTACCATCAGAGAGTTTGATGTGGGGTGTAAAAATAGAAATTCCATCCCCTTGGAAGGGACATAGTATTTTTTATCTGCTCTTTTGCAGGCGTGCAGAATTGTTGCTGGGATCTGCCAGATGTTCTTGGCTGGGTCCACAAGAGCCTCGTTTATTGGGAGGGCAATCTTGGAGGAGGTTGAAGTCTGGAGGATGTCCAACAACTTACGTTGGGCCTCCGCAACTTCTTCCAACAGTATCTCCAGGGAATCTGCAATCCTCAAACTTTTCCTGGAACTGTTTAAAGTCAACCCCTGTCATGGGTGGTGGGGGCATGATAGCTTCATCCAGAGAGGAGGATGAAAAATTGGCATCTGGCATGACTTCCTAATCTGAAGTCTCCTCCAGTTCCTCGACTGCCTTTTCCAGAGGTTCAGAGGGCCCAGGTACAAAGGGTGATGGAGAATGCCTTGACCTCTCCCTGAGTGGACTGGGAGGCTTAGGGTAGTGTTGGCAGTACGCTGCTCATGGGTCCCAATAAGGCAACTGTGGTGGAAATGGCATACGTGGCGGCATCCATGGGTGTCTGTGCCATCCTTGAGTTTCAGGTCTGGTATTTATGGTGCTCTGGTGGACCTGGTCTTGTAGCTGTGAGGATAGGTGAGGAGTGATGGGAGGAGTAGATTTCCCCTTCATCATCATCATTGCTAGATGAAGGAGGAGCTGATCTGGGTGGTGTGGTAAGATGGCAAAATACCGAGTGTGCTGGAGTAAGGTCGGAACCAAGGAGTGGAGATTCCGGTGCCAAGGAGACTAGAATATTGTAATGGAGAAGAAATCGCTGCGTTACCGAGAGCATCAGTACCAAGGAGGGTGTTGTCAGCCATACCGATGCCTTTACCACGGTTGTCGGTGACGAGGGCCATGCACTATGTGCTGTAGAGGCAGAAGGTGGCACCACAGACTGTAGCACTGCCAAGCTGCTCGGTGCTGCATGTTTGAGCAGCTCCGGCAGTACCAAGGCAGGGATGATAGTTTCCCTTTAGTGCCTTTTTCCCAGCCAGCCTGCTTAGGGTCTTTGCCTTGCATGGTACCCATTGTACTGGATGGTCCCGCTACCTCAGATGAACGGTGTTGGTACGGTCAGTACCGATGGGGTCCGACGGGTTGGGGAACGTCTTTTTTTGGCGGATTCCTGAGGACGGGAGGTCGGAGCCCGCTTATTTGTTGTCTTTTTGGCGGCGTGTTCCTCGGGTGGTGGGGAACCTCTGAGATGCTGCCATTGGTGCCCAGTGCCCAGGAGGGGTCTGATTTCAGACGCCAGACGCAGAGACTTCTCCATCATGAGGAGTTTTAGCTGTAGATCCCCAGCTTTCCTGGCACGAGCCTTGAGATTATGGCAGCGTGAGCACTTCTATGGTATGTCTCGCTCCCCAAGGCAGCAGACACATTGTGAGTGCCCATCAGACACCAGGATTGAGGACTGGCAAGTGAGGCAATTTAAAACCCAGAGAGCAGGGCATGAGGGAGGCTAACTGTATTATACTAAGGTGTATCCTAATATCTGAAACTTAAATTCCTAAGAATAAAAACAAAAAAAATAAGAATGAACGGGGAAGACATAGGGTAATAAACTAAACTATTAACTATTGATTAACTAACTAGTATTCTAAAATTAAAGCTAGACTAAGATTAGCTCAGAGGCGCTGCCAATGGTTACATCTCAAGCCCAGGGCAGTGGAGAAGAAACAGAGAGGGTTGGTCACACAGCACTACGTAACCGCCTGAGACAGCACAAGACAGGGACAGAACATGTGTGACCCAAGCAGGCACTGGAGAATTTTAGTAGCAATTACAAGTGCACAGGCATAGATTCACCTAAAGTGGAGCGCCCACAGGGACACTGCTCAAAGAACAGCAGTTTGCATGTGCTCAGTGGAGACTTGCTGGAGCTTAACAGAAACTCTATGAGCATGCTCCATCTCCTCATAGCTCTTACACCTGCAACATCTCCATAGAGCAGCTAGGCTTGCTCCAGCCCCAGGCTACCGGAGCAAAGCCACACTTTCACTATCATTGCTGCTTAAGGTTGGGGTAGGGTATCAGAACTGAGAGCAGGGAGCCCGTCCCTCCTGTACTCACAATGACCTCCTGCTGGCACCAAGGCATCATGGAGGATGAAGCTTCCTGATTCAAATGCAGACAACAAGATTCAGACCTAGGGTGTTGTGAGGGAGGGGTGGTGGGGGAGTAGATTGGGACAAGAAGCCTGGGCAATAGAGACTGGGACTTGAGGCTGACAGGACTACTGGTAACTAATGGAGCAAGGAGAGAGAGGTGACGAGCTGGGATGTGGGGGGAGAACTGAGCAGAGACTGGCTGGCTGGGCAGAGACTGGGACAAGGATCCAGGAGAAGTGAGGACACAGATTAGATGAGAAGCTAGAGGAGGAGACTGGGACCCATTAGAGACAGGGAGCATGAGTGGAGAAGGGAGAGACAGACTGGGGGATTGGAGAGTGAACTGGCACAGGCTAGGCAAGGAGACTGGGATGAGACATTTGGAGGAGCAAGACTAGGATTTACTGGCAAGGAAATTGGACCAGGATCAGAAGCCTAAGGAGTAGAGACTGGGGACTTGGACAAGTGGCCAGTGGTGGGGCATAGAGAGGAGAAAAACAGATTGGAGAGGATGGGCCAGGAGTCAAGCCTGGGGTAAATGAGCAGAGTCTGTGCCCACTAGAGCACATTCCCCTCCAGAACATGGAATGGAAACCTGAATCTCATGATTCCTCTGCTGTCAGCAAATATCTGTGAAACCCACTGTTAAGATTGCCAAGCAAAGCACTCAGAAGTTAGGACATACCAGAATTAAGGTTGCCTGTGCAACCTTAATTCAGCCCCCTATGTTTCCATTGTCTGTCTCTCTCATTCTTGTGTCAGTAGGCAGCTTTGTCTGAAACTGAGTCAGAAAGTACCAGAAAGTGCTGTGCTCCAAGGCAGTATTCTCAGTTACTCAAATGGACCGCCAAAACTTTCCGTAACAATAATGCTATGGGAATAATTCAGTGTGGCAAGTGGGTGTAAGTGTCTTTCTAAAGTGCTCAGCCCGTCCAAAGCCCTCTGTCTTACAGCACTCGTGTCCCTGAACATTAGTAAAACATTGATCACATCCCCTTCTCCAGAAGCTGGTTCCTTACGGCAGGCAGCTAGTGAATATGGGAATTATCACACCATGAATAGTAACCCAGTCTAGTATCTGATGTAATACTTTTTCAGCTCCATGAGTTCTGTTCTACTGCAGACATCTTTAGTGCATCTCCCATCTAGTTTCTAATTTCAACCTGGATGTGAAGGCAGGAGTTGAATGAATAAACTAGGTTAAAAGTTTCAAGTGTAGTGAGTTTAACCATCTTTTACATAATAGATAAATACAAGAGAAAGGGACCAATATACACAGAAGAAAAAAAAATAGCTGAAATTTGAAGCAGAGACCAACATGAAGGATGTTCCAGATAGCAGGAACTTCAGAGGAGATGGCTCTTCCACCAAAAAGGACAGATGCATGTAGAAAGCCCAGGAAGCAGCTGCTAAAGAGAGAGAAGTAGAAACACAAAGTCCATAAAGCAGGCAAGAGTAAACCCATGGAGGATTTTTAAAATTAGTTTGGAATTGATTCTTAAGATGAATGGGTAGTCAATAGAACTACACCTCTACCCCGATATAATGCGAGCCGATACAACACAAATTCGGATATAACGCGGTAAAGCAGCGCTCCGGGGGGGCGGGGCTGCGTGCTCCGGCGGATCAAAGCAAGTTCGATATAACAGTTTCACCTATAACGCGGTAAGATTTTTTGGCTTCCGAGGACAGTGTTATATCGGGGTAGAGGTGTATTTGAGAATCTTCGTTAAGACTGACAAACTTTTTCATACCTTCCAATTTCCCAATGTAGTGTCCAAGTTGAGAAGTTAAACGAAGTTATTTCTTCACTTTTCTTAGTCAACTTCAGCTCTCCTGAATCAGTTTGTCCAACTTCACTGAACACAATTTGAAAACAAGATTGCTTCGTAATTCTTCTACTTCTCCCTCCACCATCTGACCCCTATTCCAACATTATATGCAAAATTAAGGATTTCAATAGTAATGGCAGTATGGGTGGGTGGGTGGAGTCCTTAAAATGAAAGGCAGAACAAGAATACAGGAGCACTGAGAAAAAATGCCTACTCGCACTATATCACGTGGCCTTTGCTATGTATATATGGTTTCTTTTCACTTTGATAAAAACAAACTAAATTAATATTTTAAATAGTGTTTATAAACTAGAATTGATACACTATGTAAGTACAGTTTCCTTAAGATTTAAAAATAATCAGAATTATTGTCAGAGTGAAGAAGTCATCTTTGGGGAGCAAAATTATTACTTCCACAGGGTTGGGGGCAGAGAAAGGATGGGGCCAAAAACGCAAACAGCCATGTAGGAGATAAGGCAAATGATCTGAAGTGGCTGAAAAAAACCTGATAGTATTTTTAATTATAAAATGTGTCACATCTAAGACAATAACATGTATATCAAATCTTAGTCAAACATTTTACAACGATTCACGTCCTAAAGTGATAGAATAGAGAGAGGGGGAGAAGTTCATGGAAATCACACAATCTTAGTTTAAGGTTTTTTATCTAGTTTATTAAATATTGCTTTTTTGGGGTCATGTTTACAACAAGCCCAAATAATTTGTTTAAAGATTCAAAGCAGTAATATTAAAATACAGTTTCAATATAAAGTTTGTCACAGTTTTACAGTATTCAAAATGACAGATCTGCCTTAAAAAAACAAACAAACCAATTCTATTACACCAAAATGTAAGAAAAAAACAAAAACAAACAAGTTTGGCATTTTCTATAATCTTAGTATAAAACAGAATATTAAATCTATTAGCGGCAAGCTGACACTTTAATCTATTACCTAGTCTGAAATGTATCCCTTAAAACACACTATACAAGAGCACTATATAAAAGTTATGGGTTGATGATCATTTGATGAAAGTGCATCCCTGAAAGTTTCCCAGTTTAATATATTTAGCTCTTTAAAAAAACGTAACATGTCAAAATGTCCTTTTCTCCTTTTTTTAATTGAAGGCTTTACTTCAGAGATTGATATTTTTGCTGCTAAGTCTCTTGTTTTTCAGCCTCGTTTTAAAAGTGTCTATGGGCGCCCACCAGGGGTTAGGGCAAGATTAACCATTAAATCACGAACAGCTCCAAATATTGTGCATTCACCTGGAAAAGGAAAAAAATACAAGTTAGCATGACAGAGAAAAAAATGAATTAAACAAGCAGGGGTTAATTCAATTTAATTTGTAACAAGCAAAGTATGCTACTCAAGCTCGCTCCACACTGGGGCTCACATAGTGCTTTCTGATTTTTAAATACTGTGTAATACTTTAACATAGTCTAAACAACTATAATTTACCCACACTGGCTGGTTTACCAGTGTTAAAGGATTGTTTAGACTATGGTTTTAGCTTTAGAAGGGAAAGAGCCTTAAAGACAGTGCTAATTAAGACCTACAAATTCCACTGACCTCAGGGACTTAGCCTGCATGAATATGTCATTTCAGGAATGTTGTTTTTGTATCTCTGGTTCAAGTTTCCAAACCCATTCACTCCAACAGAGTTAGAATTTGTGAATATGTCAGGTAAAGTAATTTCAGCTTGAATTTCTCAGCACAGTGTCTGGCTAGCCATAAATCTGCCAGAAACTAGTGGCAGCTAGTATTAAGGCTTTAACACCTTTTGAGTCTCATGAATCCATGGGATGATTTATCATACAAGGAATTTCTAGTTCTTCTGTAACCTGTTCATAAAAAGCTTACGAGTGCTGCACCTTATCAGATTTGGTTTCATAAAAACTTCAAGAAATTGACAGAAGTTTACATATAGTAGCTGATTAGGAGCAGCAACTAAACATTTTTTAAAAAATCAAGAAGTTTGAAACTAGTGCTGGGTGGGAAATGGTTTCCTGTCCCACAGGAATTTAAGATGTCAAAAAAATTCCCATCCTAAAAATCAGGATAAAAAGGCAAAATCAAAATGCAAAAAAGTTTTAGATGGGGTCAACTGAAATTTTTTTTTTTTTTTTTTACACTTTTCACTTCAGTTAACTTGAAATGACTTTTCACTTCAAAATTTAACACAAAACATGAAACTGTTGTTTCAAAAATGTCGAAGTGGGACATGGACAATTTCAAAATTTCTCAAAAGTTTTTTGAAATGGGAAATTATTCAAAATCAACCCCTTCTCATGAACAGTTTCAACAAACCAACATTTCCAGCAACAAGTTTCCCAAAATGTCCCTATTTGAAACCTCTTATGTAGATCGGTTTTAATGACCCCAACAGTTGTTTTAGAAGAATTTGACAAAAATATAAAAATATATAACCACCACAAGCCAAGGTCAAGAAATTTTCATTTTTATTCCAGCAAGACTCCAGATCTCAGGCCACACAGTTCTCTAATTCCTTTCCATCAGGAAATGTACAGCAAAGGGTATGGTACAATTTAAAAAATAAAGAGTTTAAAACAACAAGTTTTCGCCTAGTCAGGTTCTTTGGGATACATTCTTCCTCTCCACTTTGCTTAAGAAGCCCAAAGTTGTGTCAATTAAGATCTGTTATGTTCTGCTGCTGAGGGATGATGGTGTGATCTAAGTAATTAGAGCAGAGTGCACTGGGAGCCATTAATCCCAACTGCTGAACCAAACAGTCGCAGCATGACTTTGGACATGTCATTTTCTCCTTGCACCATACACCCAGCTGCAAAAATTGGCTAAATAAAATGAAGTACCTCAGTGAAAACCAGATATTTAGAAAAGGTTAGCTCAGGTGAAGTGTAACAAAAAAAATTGAAGTGTTTGAAGGCCTTGGCCCTACAAGCTCCTCCACATAGGCAAACCCTGGCATCCCCACAGGGTCCACCTGCACAGAGCAGCTTGTAAGACCGAGGCACAAGCTTAACCACATTGGTCCACAAAATACGGTTTCTCTTGGGATTCTCTGCCTTTTTTCAATGTAAGGTTAATCTTTTATTGAACAATTGGTATTTGATTTCCTTTTGGGGAGGTGGGGGTGGAAGTCTTTCCTGGAAGAGATTCACTGTGTATTCACTAGGAGTTAATGTTTCAGGGAAACAAAGATTTAGGCAGTGTTTAACAATAGGTACCTGAAAATAAAACTCTGCCAAAAAAGTCACTTTTCAGTTACTAGTATTTTATTAAAAGGAAAATGAAGTTGAGTACAAAATACTCTCTCACAAAAAGAGAGAGCAAGGTAAAAGATACAGCCAAAATGAGGCAACACTGATTATAGTATACAATAAGTGTAAATAGTACCATAAGTGTTACTTCATGGATTTTTAATCAGTTCATCTCATTTGTCTCATCCTTCCTCAAATATTTCAGTTGTGAGCATAACACAGGTAAGTCAGTCTTGCCATTTCCTGTCATTTTTATTGCTGCAAATCACATTCCTACAGTGGGTACGTTTTTGTAACCACAAAGATGGAACATTTATCAGCTATAGTCACAATCATTCAGACAATAGGTATTTGTCTTTGTTGAAATTAAACAATTTGAGGCATTTTCCTAAACCATATTTATGGATACATTCTTGCAACAACTATAGTTTTCTGACAATGGATCGGAAGTAGGTGTTAGAATACAGGGAGTGCAATTCTCCGTCCTTGGCTAAAACCAGGCAGGAAGCTCTCCCTCTTTTCCCTGACATGGGGAGTCCCCGTTCCACTCTGGCTGGTGTGGTGAAAATTCACCAAGCAGGGGAATTTGAAGTGAGACCAGCAGAAGGAGCTAGTGCCTTGCTGGGAAGTTTCTGGGTCTCCAGATCCTTCCAACTAGTGGGTGGAGCTGCAATAGCATTTGTCAAAAGTGATGTCCCAGCAAGGAAACCCCTATTCACACCTCCTGTAAAAAAGAGATCTGTCCCCAGCTAGCTATCCCTCTGCTTCACTGGGGACAGGTATAACCTTTCCTACCCCTCCAAAGTGACAAAAGGAGAACCCTCTCCACCCAGCTATACATCTTTCCAAAGGTCTTAAACCTTTAAAATGGCAGCAAATTGCATCAAGCATTTCAAAAGTTTCCAGCAGAGGGACACCCCCCCCCCCTTTAAAAAAACCGAAACAAACCACATCAATACAGACACTATATCCTGGTAGAAATGGGGCTGGAGTACACAGGGATGTCCCCTACCCTAATCCACATATTTCCTTGACTGGCTAGGATCCTACTTGAGGACATGAGCTCCTTTCAGATACACTTTTTTCTTGTCCCCATTCTGTTCCGTGGGCTGTGTCCCATCTCATTTCATCAAGATCTATGGTCACAGCTACAAAAACTGGTGAGCTCCACCTTCCTATCTTGATCAATTTACCAAAGAACAGAGATCTCAATTTTGGACATTCCAAGTAGCTTTGAAGATTGTTCCCTATGCTGTGGCATTCCTACAATATTTTACTGTGGATTTCATTTAATCATAACTTCAGGAACTGAGGTACTACAGTTAGGCTCGGAGAAATATCTATATTTTTCCCCACTAGTACTCAACAAGAGAGAACTTGCTCTTGATACATTCAGTGAACTTTGTTTTTTGAAGGAGTGCTATTTACCCAGCTGAGCATTCCAATCTATTGTGTACAGAAATACTGTGGGTAAAACTCCTTGTAAAAAAATATTTATCACTGTGTAAGATGTTATTCCAAAACATCAAGATTATCACCTATTAATTTTAAACAAACAATTATGTTTGGTTAGTTAAGTGGAGCATATCCTGTTATATGTAACATCATGCTCAGTAATAAAGTGCCCAAACCTATTTATCTTTAAATCTACAAATGGGGAGGTGGTGTAGGACTGAGATCTCTCACACATGACCCTTGGAAAAATGAAATTGCAAGTTCAAGTTATTTCTGTGAGTTCAATTGCCCTCTTCCTCATCCTGCTAGTTCTCAGAAAGGGTCTAACACAGGATAAGAGTCAAGCCACAGAAGGAATTAAAGTAGAGGACCCTATGACAAGCCTTGTTTGTTTTCCCCCCACTCATCTACATTGCTAGTAAGTTTAATATAACAGAAGATGCAATATTAATGTGAACGTGGCATGATTTTCATAAAAATAGGTACATCCCTACCAATTTACAATGTTAACATTCTAAAATTCTGTCACTCCAAATAAAGCATCAAGCATAACAAAAGTATTGTGAATTAGATTAAGATATATAAATACTTAGAACAGAAGCAGAATTCAGCCTTTGAGTTCACCATTTAAACCAGGGGTCGGCAACCTTTCAGAAGTGGTGTGCCGAGTCTTCATTTATTCACTCTAATTTAAGGTTTCGCATGCCAGTAATACATTTAATGTTTTTAGAAGGTCTCTTTCTATAAGTCTTTAATATATAACTAAACTATTGTTGTATGTAAAGTAAATAAGGTTTTTAAAATGTTTAAGAAGCTTAATATAAAATTAAATTAACATGCAGAGCCCCCAAGACCGGTGGCCAGGACCCGGGCAGTGTGAGTGCCACTGAAAATCAGCTCACGTGCCGCCTTCGGCACCCATGCCATAGGTTGCCTACCCCTGATTTAAACCCTATCGGGGTGTGTTTTAAAAAACACACTTTTTTTTTTTTAAGTGGTTAAATAAAAACGTTGCAGCAAAATTGAAACAATTCTCATTCTTACGAACAACTTACATGCAAGAGCTTCACAGCACATTTGGTAGAAAGTGAAAGTTTTCACTGCACCCATTACAACACTGGTAGAGCGTACATTCAGCAAACAATCACTCAGATCATTTTTCATTCTTCATGATACATGGACAGTGTTTGATCAGTGCTTTAATATTTCTTTCTGCTATTCTACTGAAATGGTTTATTAATCTATGGTAAACCATGAAATCAGATGTTTTACCACAGCATTGCAATTGTTATTTACAGAGTCCACTCATGAACACTATGTTGCTGTGACTGCAGTAGCATAAGCCATGTCAAAATACATGCATTCTACCTCCTAGACAAACAGTAAACTAGCTTGTGCCATTAATACAATCCTCTGGCACAAATAACTGGTATGGTCTCAATAGTAATCAACAACACATAAATTAACCCTATCAGGACCTGCAGATCACCTTAAGAAAGGCTGATCGATCCTCTCTCCACAAAGACATGCATTACAAATCACTAAAACTAAATCTAACTTATTCTTAAGTCTGAATACTTCTTGAGTTCTGTCTACTGGATATGTACAGTACCTGGTCGTGGAGAATTCAGTTCTGCAAACCTCTTTAGAATACTGCTAACCAACATGGGAGCAGCAACGGAAGAGTTCTGCTGCCTGGGAATGTCTGCCTGTTGCGTTGTACCCGAAGCCATATCATAAATGATTGGGACAATAATGCTAACGGCTTCCTGTGGGACTGTAGTTTTCTGTGTTAACTGAAGCTGTGAGTAAAACAAAAACGATAAAGAGTGCATTAAGATGAAACAGCATTTTTCAGACAAACAAATAATGTTAGGATAGTTGCCTTGCTACTTGAAGCCCTAGCTTGTAGTCAGGTCCTTTTTTATTTCATTTCCTTTTACATTATCTCTATGTTGGGAACACCTTCAATACAGTAACATACAAAAACTAGGTGTCACAAAGATTCTATACCTAAGAAAAGGTATTGAAGTAAAACTAATTGTGGCCATAGCTTTCCACATTGTCTTCATACACAATACATTCTTCACATTTTATATGAGCCCCCTGTCCAAAACAGAACCGCTCATTGCAGCAAAACTTCTAAACATTTCTAGGCCTATATTTTATACACATCTCATGTTTCATAGATAACAGCTCAACAACATAGATAACAGCTCAATAATTAGGAATAATCTACATCCAGTCTCAAGACACTATAGTTGAGATAACCTCCTAAGGATCCATTCGCACTGCCAGTACAACTGATTTTGTAACTGGTTAAAAGAACCATCATCTAAACCTGACGATTAACACAGTTCAGTTTGTGTCTACACAGTGGCTTTCCTGCCATCAGACCACATTTGTATCACAACATTCTGGGAAAATGCAAGCAACTATCCCATAGTGTTTCAGCAAAGAACAGAAAGACCAGAGGAGAGACATACAGAATGGCACCAGCAGTGCATGAAGCAATGAATTTTATGATACTTTATCACAGCATCTACAGAGAGCAAGAAAGAAGACTAGCCAAACAAGGTACACAGGAATAGTTATGGGGTCATAGCCACAGAAAGGAAAAAAGTGTGAACGCATTATAGAAAAACAGTATGCAACCCTACGCCTCTTGCAACAGCAACATTTTTAGCTACCATGGTTACTAGCCAAGAGTAACCAATCCATGGTTACAGAAGCCAGGTTTACAGAACTGACCCTTCTACTAGCTGGTTAGTAACACTGCTCTTCTTTCAGACCCTGTCCACGCTGCAGCTTTTAATAAAGACAGCTATTATACTTACGAAAAACAACATTTTGGATTTCAGCACAACAGCAGGTGTTCCTGGAGGTGCAATTGGTGGGGCACTGGGAGGAATCGTTAAACAAAACTGCACATTCCATTTCAATTGGCTTGCTTGATCAGGGAACTGTTTTAAAAACATGCCACAGAGAACATGATAAAGCAAGGCACATTAAGGTAACATGTGTTTGACTATTGTAGCATGTTGGTACTGTTAAATGACACTTAAGCTAGACTCTTCAAGCTTTCAGATGATTTCACATTTAATATAAATATAATTAAGAGTTAACAAATCTCCTCTTGCTATGAGAATGGTTCTGTGAATCTACACTGAGATAGCAATGAAAAGATATTCTACAAACACACAGTTGTGTGATTTTCATCAAATGCGTCAAGTCTAGGGAGAGGACAAGTTTTGTTGACCTCTTAGTAAGAAGCACAGTGAACACATCTTTATTGAATTTATGTATTTAATATTAGATTCTGTATCTTCATTTACACTACAGGGTGGAATTCATTCTGCAGTCAACACAAACAGATTTTTATTATTTCAAGTGCAGACTTTGGAGTTCAGCAGACTAAATGTTGTCAATAAAATTTAAAAAATGTAACTTACCAACTCCAGTTTCATGATGTGTACACAGTCCCTGAGGATATGCGTAGGAGCTCCTAGTAGTTTTGTAAAGGCTATTAGCGTGTTTGCTTTAAATGGTGGTCCTGCAACCTACAGTAATACAATACCAATTAGTACTGTCCATCTAGATCAAAATTGGTCCATTTGCTATTTACATAGCACCACGACTGTGCATAGCTGTTAATCGCTGCTCTTATCCTGCAGCCCTTACTCTCATCACTAGTTCCACTGATATCAAGAGAATTACTCATGAATAAGAGCTGTAGAATAGGCCAATATTAAGGTGACATACAAAACAAGACATTGAATGTTAGTAATTTAAGTACATACTCTTGTTTCAAAGAATTTCTCCAAAACTTGTAGTTCCTCTGGCTTCCATTGTCCTGCATTTTCAGGTGTTACTTTTAGCTGCAAAGTCTGGTTGGTTTTCGGATTAAGGGCAACCCTGCACTTCAGTGCATCTGTCTTAAACATTATTACACCTGGTTCGTTGGAGTTTATTAGCTGTAGCTGTATGAACAGAAACAATGCATCTAATTAGTACTTCATGGAACAGCAGAAGAACAAACTCACTCCTCAGGCCCCTTCCCCCCCGCAAATTTTGAAGGCTATTTCTTTTGACAAGAGCACCGATTAAGATTTGGCCATATAAAAACATCACCTTCAGGAATAATACAGTGCTAGATCCCAGCCCCGACTCTGCTCCTTTTGCATTGGTCTGGAAGCACAAAGGAGTAGAAACTGACCTCCTCTCCACAGCTGTGGATTACTTCAGCATGGAGGGAAGCTTCAGCACTTCCTCCCCATCCCTAGAGGTAAGGGTATGGCTGGAGCATGCTGAGTTCTGGTCATTTCCAGCTGGGGGGTGACTCCTTGGAATGTACAGCCAGCTGGAAAAGTTCAGAGCAGCCTCAAGCCTGCTCCATGCACCACTTAGAGTATAACCACCCCCAAGATCAGGGATCCATAATCTGACACCATAATGGCTCTCCACCCCACCCTGCTGCACCTAGGGGGGACTGGGTATCAGAGGATCTGGGCCCTACTCATCTTTTATTTATTCACTTTTTAAAAGAACAGCTATCACGTTATATGGCTGCATAGTTTTTCCTTTTTTTTTAAGGGGGAGGAAAAGAGGGCAAGGGAAGGGAGGAGAAATCGCACAATATTTTGCATACAGCTAGGAAAGGTAATTTATCAAGAACTCAGATACTACTGTGATGGGGACACGTAAGTGCCTACACAGAGGGACTAGATATTTACTGTAGTCAGATAAGTAGGAGACTCCACACCTAGAAGTATGGGTTTCCCTGAAGTTAAGGACTTCAGAATATGGTCAGCCTAAATTTAGAGGGGATTAAATTGTGTTAAACTGTATTAATAGACTGATACACTATTGTTTCACTTTGCCAACAGCATGAATAGCATAAGCAAGGAAGTTAAAATGTAAGTTTGAGATCCTCTACATTTATATAGAGATTTACTAGCATTAATTAAGCCCTCACAGGCAAGTATTACACCCATCGTACTGATGAAAAGAACTGAGGCAGGGAGATTCAGTACTTTTTCTTAAGTTCATACTTGAGTCAGTGAGAGAGCCAGGAATAGAACACAAAGGAATTCTGACTCTTCAACCCCTACTCCAATCACTGGACTTCATTTATTTTAGTTCTATTTTACACACTTCTTCAAAATAGATGTTGAAGGTGTATGGTGTTCCAACTAGAAAGTTGGAAACATTTATTAGTGGCAACATTCTGGATATCTGTTCTTACTTTCTTTTTCTGAGATGCTGAAAGCAATTACAATTCAGACAGAATAGTTTGAGATTTATTATGAAGCAGACCTACAATGCAAGCATGTGACAAACTACTATTTAGAAAGTTACACTTGAAAGTCAATAGTTAGGGAGTTACAAATTAATCATTTAAGTACCGTTTCTTGCTGGATGATCCTCTGAAGGTGTCGCCTCATAATAACTGATCCAAGAAATCGCTCTAGAGGGGAGCAAAGATAGCTGCCGGCTAGTCCTGGTACAAGCCCAGGAGTAGGAGAGGGCAGCAGTAGAATATTCAAGGCACTGTGAGTGAGGATCGTGGGGATAGATGCAGCCCAGGAGCGCTGAGGTAGTTTACGAGGTGGAGGCATATTAGTTGGCATTGTTTGGGAACCTGATAGAAATAGAAAAATTCTCACTTATTGAAAGTGTACAGAGTTTGACTGCACGTTATATTTTCAATTTTTGGAAGACACTGTACAAAAAAGTAACAAAGATGACAGTCCTTGCCCCAGAGAGCGCGCACAGTGTCAGACAGGATGGAACTGATGGACAAAACCCAGAAGTAAACAGGGATGGGTTTGGAGGAAGAGGTAACAACAAGACTAATAGCATTACCATGAAAGCAGAAGTTTCATCCTGCCAACTTCATATATTTAATGACTAATCTTTGCTTTATCTTATAGAATATTAAGGTTGGAAGAGACCTTGGGAGGTCATCTAGTTAAATACCCTGCTCAAAGCAGTACCAACACCAACTAAATGATCCCAGCCAGGGCTTTGTCAAGCCGGGCCTTAAAAACCTCTAAGGATGGAGATTCCACCACCTCCCTAGGTAACCCATTCCAGTGCTTCACCACCCTCCTAGTGAAATAGTGTTTCCTAACATCCAACCTAGACCTCCCACACTACAACTTGAGACCATTGCTTCTTGTTCTGTCATCTGCCACCACTGAGAACAGCCTAGCTCCATCCTCTTTGGAACCCCCCTTCAGGTAGTTGAAGGCTGCTATCAAATCCCCCCTCACTCTTCTCTTCCACAGACTAAATAACCCCAGTTCTCTCAGCCTCTCCTCATAAATCATGTGCCCCAGCCCCCTAATCATTTTCGTTGCCCGCCGCTGGACTCTCTCCAATTTGTCCACATCCCTTCTGTAGTGAGGGGACCAAAACTGGACACAATACTCCAATCTTCCCAGGTAGCTCCTCCTCAAGGGGATTTACAGCACTAGTTGCCATACAACATAGGCCCAGCTATAGCAACAAAGTCAAGTAGTTACGACCATTATACTCAACCCACGCAGAGAATCTCAGTAATGTTAGCAACTAGTATATTGGCCCTTTTTTCTCTCCCAAGCATCAGAGGTTAGGGGTGAGCCAGCAGATGGCAACTTTGTATTCAATCAGTTGGCAGAAGTGATCAAGAAGTATAGTTAAATCAGTCTTGCCAAGACCATTTTACAGTATTGAAGTGTGACATTTTACTATTCTTGTACTCATATGTACTTTCAGATCTTCTTCACACTGCTGCTATTCATCTGGACTTCTCCTCACCTTGAGGTATCAAAGGCTTAAACACAAATATTCAATTTCAACAGCTCAGTAAACAAACAAAAAACCTTCAGAACCAGATAAAAATAGATCCAGTGCTAACCATGATTTGACTTGCTTTCCATTTTTTATTAATTATTTAAGACTCACACTGGGCCAGAATAAATGCATATATGTAGCAGAGTATTATTTTACTACGAAAGGGTAGCACATAAAAATAAGGAATGCTACAAAAGAGATGGAACTAGAAATGTTAACTTTAAGTGCTTCACAATTATAATACTGTTAAATATAACTAACTTGTTCCAGCTCGTGGGGAATGAGAGGCATCTGGGACTGGAGAATGGAGAGAAGGATTGGCTGGTGACATTCCAGGCATGCGTGCAGCCGGTGAGGGACCAGACACTTGAGGAGATCCCGGCCAATTCCCTGCACGCTGACTGGGCGACATCATTGTGTAGGGTGAACTAGGGTCTATGGTACCTGTGAAATTCTCAAGGTTATTTTTTTAATTAAAGCTTTTCTTAAGTTGCAGAAAATATGGATCACACACAATGAGTTCAAACAAAGTATTCAAAAACTCAGTGTAAAATACCAATATGACACACAGCATCCACTTCCTTTTATCTCATACTCCATCTGTAGCTGTATGTAAGATGTAAGCATTTTAAAGAATTAAACTTCTATTTTAAATTTACACATTTATTACTTTGCCTTTAAATTCTATTAGTTATGGACTAGATTCTGCAAAGGGATCCTTCCATACAGAGTCCCACTAGCTGTATGAAAGCTGGACATAGTGAAAGACAAAGGGTGTAGTTTACTCAGGAAAATGCCTCAGTAACTTCACTTCACTGCAGTAAAGTTCCATAATAAAATCCATTTGTGTCTGCTCCTAAGAACAAATCAGACTGAAGTGTCTACAACAGACTGTTTCTCGGTTACTTGACTGATATGCTGAAAAATAAAATCCACTCTTCATTTTTGGTGATTTAAGTAGTAGTGGTGCTACAGAGAGCAGAATCTAATGTACTGTAATTATAGAGGAAGTAATTTGAATAGAGTTTTCCAAGTAATTCAATAACTGAAGTAGGGGGAAGGATCAGTTGCACTTTTTTGTGCACTGTAAAACAAGACTTGGTCAACAATTTTCAAGTTTTAAGTTACTGAATCTCTTTAGCCTGTTCTCAGTTACTTCCCTTTTTGATTCAAGCTGCATGTGAAGGTAATTAACAGAAGTTGTTTTACATTTAAAGATACAGGGTAAAGTAATTAAATTCAGAAGAAACCATGGCCTCTTAGTTTCCCAAACTGTGTTCCGTGGAACACTGGTGTTCCGCACAATGTGAATAGGTGTTCCGTGAAAGAATCATAATTTTAAAAAAGGGTCTTTAAATTTTTTTTAATTTTAAATTTGGCATATTTGAAGCGTAGTTTACAACTCTTTTTGAATGACTATAATTAACATAAAACTCTTTTTCCGGTTATTGACAGATCTCGTATTGAATATCATGGCATAAAGAGAACGCGGCACGCAAGCATGTTGACATCTACCCCTTTCGGGCAGGTTTCAGTTAGTGAAGTTGTACCCCTTCCGCTTGAGGCTGTGCGAACTGCAGCGGTACGCACACACCATTCTCTTTACGCCATGTTGAATATAACATTCACTCAACACGTTCAAACCTGTGGGTCTTTACCGTGTGTGTGATAAGCACAACTAGCTTCGCTCGAAACAATATAAATATTTGTGACAAACAAAATTTGACAAAAATCAGTATTTCTAAATATTGTTACTAAACGAGCAAAATATTGTGACACTTCAAAGTGAGGATGAACAATCGCAGTCCTTTGTTGCCGAAAAATCTGTTAGTACTAGTGAGTTATCGAAGGTGAAAGAATTTCCACCGAAGTATATAAAAAAACAAGAAGAAGCAGGTGTTAAAAGACTGAAATGAACGTATGATGAAAGTTATTTGTCTTTCGGTTTTACGTGTGTTGGAAATAAAGATGTTCCTGATGCGCAGTGCGTCATGTGCAACAAAATACTAGCAAACAGTTCATTGGCTCCTGCTAAACTTCGTAGGCATTTGGAAACCAAGCATGCTGAATACAAAGACAAAGATATAAGTTTTTTCAAGAGGAAGCATGACTCACTTGGAAATTGTAAACTTTCGATGATTAAAATTGCTAAAACAGACAACGAAAGTGCAACAGAGGCATCTTATCGAGTAAGTTACAGTTACAGTTGTCAAATAATACTGTTGCATGCCGTATTAAAGATCTTGCCGATGACATAGAAAAAGAGCTAGTTTGCCGACTGAAAATTTGCCATGAGTATTCATTGCAGCTAGATGAGTCCACTGATGTTTCAGGACTTGCTGTGCTACTAGTATTTGTCCGATATAGATTTAATAATATTATTGAAGAGGACCTGCTCTTATGTGAATCTCTGCAAAGCAACACAACCGGAGAAGAAATATTCAACTGCATCAACTGCATGAAAGCATGAAGTTAGTTGGGGAAAATGTATTGATGTATGTACTGACGGTGCTCGGGCAATGATCGGGAAGATGAAGGGAGCTGTAACGCAAATCATAAGTGTGGCACCAGAAAGCACTAAGAGCCATTGTGTTCTACACAGACAAGCACTTGCAGTTAAAAAAATATCAGCATATCTGAAAATTGTGCTCGATGAAGCAGTACAAATCATCAATTTTGTCAAATCTCGACCACTTCAATCCAGGTTATTTAAAATGTTGTGCTAGGAAATGGGTAGTCAGCACAAAACGCTTCTTTTACATACGGAAGTGAAGTGGCTATCCAGAGGAAAAGTGCTTGTGAGTCTTTTTGAGCTTCGTCGTGAACTACTGGTATTCTTCACTTCAGATAATTCAGGATGAAAATTTAATGACTGTCTGACAAATTCCTCATGGCTAATGAGACTTGCGTATCTTGCAGATATTTTTGCAAAATTAAATGAAGGAAAGAATGTGACCATTTTTACTACAATGGATAAAATTTCGTCATTAAAAAAGAAACTGGAATTCTGGGCATCTTCTGTAGAACAGAATAACTTCGACTGCTTCCCTATAGTACATGAATTTCTGACTGAAATAAATCCTACAGTCCATGAAGAAGTTTCCAGCACCATTTTACAGCACTTACGTGACTTGCAGGCCTCTTTATTAGAATATTTTCCTACAACTACTGATGATAATGCTTGGGTTCGAAATCCGTTTGTAATTACCAAACCAGTCGGCTTTACTGCGCACGATTATGAAAGCCTAACTGACTTAATTTCTGACTCTGATTTGAAACAAAAAGTTTAAGGATCTTCCGCTGAATAATTTTTGGAGCAGCCTAATAGAAGAGTACCCTAATGTGGCTAAACGTGCAGTTCAAGTGCTCCTTCCTTTTGCTACAACTTATTTGTGTGAGACGGGATTTTCGTATTATACTGCAACAAAAACCAAATATAGGAATAGACTTGATTCTGCGCCTGACATGAGGATTCAACTTTCCAGCATTATTCCTAATATTAAACGAATTTGTGATAGAAAAACGCAGAAACACCAATCCCATTAAATCGAAATTTGTATTTGTTTATAAAAATAGATTTTCCTAGTAAAAATCTAAATTTGTTTGGTGTTTGTGTATATATAAAAACAGTGGGTTTTTTTAAGTAGAACACTGTTTTTAATTTTGACTCTTGCACTTGATTTTTGTACTACTTTATACGCGCTTTCCAGTTAGAAATTGTTAGTTCAAGTTATTTTAAATTTGTATTTTTGCTTTGTTTTATAAAATAAAATATAATTGAGCATAAATAATGCAATTTTTTATTTGAAAACCAAACTACTACAAAATAATAATATAAGTGTTCCGTAAAAGGCTAAAAAGTGTTCCGTGGCCAAAAAAGTTTGGGAAACGCTGGTCTAGGTCAATTTTTCCCACATTAGTAAGGGGCAGTGAGTGATTGGTACAGTGACTGCTCATTTAACATCGTCCCGGTTAACGTTGTTTTGTTATGTTACTGATCTATTAGAGAACATACTCATTTAAAGTTGCACAATATTTGCTTATAACATTGTTTGGCCTTGGGGGCTTGGAACCAGGGTGGGTCAGCAGCCTCCCCATCAGCTCCCCTCCACCTCTCCAACGCCTCCCGCCCGCCGGCAGCCCCACAGATCAGCAACTCCCCGCCCCTCCCGCCTGCAGCAATCAGCTGATTCCCAGCATTCAAGAGGCTCTGGGGGAGAGGGGGGAGGAGTGAGGACTCCGTGCGCAGCCTTCCCCCCCGACCCTCCAAAACACCCCGAAACAACTGATTGCTGCGGGTGGGAGGGGTTTCGTGGCATTCAGGAGGCTGGGGAGGAGGGGAGAGGACGTAGCATGCTCGGGGGGAGGGGTTGGAGCACTTTGGAAAGAACAGGAAGAGGAGCAACTGGACGATCCATCCTCTTTCACGCTCTGACTCCACCACCTCAACCAAGCTTCATAATCATTATTGCTGAGTACAGTATTAAGTTGTTTGTTTAAAATTGTTTAAAACTTATGCTGTATATGTATATAATGTCTTTTGTCTGGTGAAAAAAAATTCCCTGGAACCTAAAACCTCCCTCCCCCTTTACATTAATTCTTATGGGAAAACTGAATTCGCTTAACATTGTTTCGCTTAAAGTCGCATTTTTCAAGAACATAACTACAACGTTAAGTGAGGAGTTACTGTACTTAATTTTCAATAGACTAGGAAACGCCTCAAAGTTGTTGAAAGCATCTATATGGCAATAATTACCAAGAAAATCCACATCCGCACAAACTGCTATTTCAAGCCAATTGCTGAACACTCACTATTCCAAACAGTGTAAATCTCCAGACCTGAAGAAGAGCTCTGTGTAGCTCAAAAACTGGTCTCTTCCACCAACAGAAGTTGGTCCAATAAAAGATATTACCTCACCTACCTTGTCCCTAAGTCTGCACAGACAGGGCTTAATTTTAAGAAACAGTTTACTCTTCATGTCAATATAGAGATGTACTAGTACAAGAACTCACCATGTGGGCTGGTAAAATTAGCTGTTTGTCCCATTGTTATTCCAAGGGAGGAAGGTGAAGGAGTTGGACCAAATGATGCTGGTGATGGAGCTCTCAAAGCACCACTAGGGGAGCTTGCAGCATGCAGATTTCCTAATGAAGACATCCAGACACAAACAGCAATTCATTAAGTTTCCTACTTTTCTTTCAAAAGCTTAAGTAAACCAATAGCAAAGAAAATCAGAAAAAAGTGTTCTCTCTTTCTTAGAGACATGTCATACTAGACTTGTCGGAGTTACCTTTACCCCCAGAAGCTGCATCTTGGACATGAATCAGCAACCATGAACTCTTACTGAGCAGACAGGATACTAATTTATACAGTAACCAATCCTTCTTCAAAGGCAAATGTGAACTAGAAATTCTATGGTATATTCTACATGTACAATACATGATATTCTTAGGTAATAGGTATAATGTTTTTCCTTCTTACAGCAGGTGCATCAATGTAACTACAGTTAAGGTTCCATAACTATTTCCAATTTAAGCTCTGTTCTCAGGTGCTCATAACTTTTTGCAATTTACACTTAGTTTTGGTCTCCATCCAAGTGTAAACGTCAGAGTAGAAAGCAGAAATAGCCTTTTCAGAAAAGGACCTCTAAGTGAAGATGTTTGATTTGACCAATTTAGGAGCCTGTAAAAATAATTACATGTTATGCAAGCACAGTAAATGCCAATTACGGAACCATGGCTGACGTTCATGCAGAGCTCACATGCAGTATAGCTAAGACCAACCACGCTGCGCATGCCTCATAAGTAACAGAAGGTCACTTTATGAGAGAAGTATGCCGTAAATCATACTATTCTTTAGAATATAAAAAAGCGTACATTCCATAACATCTATTGCCAACATAGAATTGAGAGCCATCTTACCTGGTGACTGTGTATGCATCATGGAAGGAGATGGGGTCACTGTGTTGTGATAGGATGTGGGTGGTGAAGTAAGAGGGTAAGCTCCTGATGCTCCTGCCTGTTTTGCAAATGGCTGAAAGTGTCAACACAGTAAAATGGAAGTCTTCAGTGATTTCACGCTGAATCTACTAAGTAGTTAATAGATTCAGCAAAAAACTGATGATAGTTTGACATCAGATCTGTCTAATCAACTTAACACCATAGCATCCAAGTCTTCACAACTCCTTATTCAGGGCTTGCTGCTTTGTTCCACAGTTTTTGAAGAAAGTCTTCACTCCCTTCCCTCAAACCACATAAACACTACCTTTACACATCTAACCCTCTTCTTCACTTCCACCCTCCAAAGACCAAAAATCCAATACAGGCCCTCAGGTTACCAAAAAAATCTTGTATTTTAGGACCACATTGTCTCCCCTCGATTACATGCGCCTTTTCTGTTTTAAATAAGACATGTTGAATGGTTCTCCTGAATGGCAGTCAACATGCTATGTGCTATCTATGATGCTATCTCAAAGTAAACATACATTTTAAAACATGAATAAATCTTCCAAGGGCTATTCCAAAGCAGTATAATTTATACTCATCTCTCATCTGCTATTGCCACCTCTCTCGAGGAAGACAAAATACATACATGTTTCTAAAAAGGTAGATATAATTATGAAGAACAATGGAGATACAGTGTAACTTGTGGTTTTATTATTTTGCCTACATTTTACCTGTTGCTGTGATTGTTGGGGTTGAAGTTGTGATATCAATGAATCCATCATGTCCCCCCCAATAGGAGAAGGCGGATTATCATCCTCATTTACAGATCGTCTTCGTGCATCCTGATTGCTGTCAACAAACATGTTCAGGAATGTCTGTGGATATATTTGATTATTATAATTTATTACACGCCTCTAACAGCAATTCTATACTTATAATTGATCTAAGTATCAATAGCATTAGTGTATGTGTGCTATTTATAACTTATTCTGTTATCCCTAGATTAAAATATAAATTCATAGATTCTAGGACTGGAAGGGACCTCGAGAGGTCATCGAGTCCAGTCCCCTGCCCTCATGACAGGACCAAATATTGTCTAGACCATCCCGGATGGGCATTTATCTAACCTACTCTTAAATATCTCCAGAGATGGAGATTCCATTACTTGAAGTACAATTCACAAGATCAGGAAGTCAAAGACCAATTTGGTTACTAGGAAACTGTTGCTGTTTGCCACTCTGGCAAGTTTACCTGCAAAATTCAGTAGCCTTTCATACCAATCTCCTATTAAAAAGGTAGTAAATGTTTTAAGCAAATCTAGTTTTCTAGATCAGTACAAGTTTATTCACATAAAAGTTTTGGCAAAACCACCCCCTTCCTGTTAAATTCTACTGGCTTGTGCCAAACTATTATCAAAAAGATGGAAATCTAAGTCTCCAGCTCTCAAATACAAAAAACTGACTCAATGTTAGTTAAATCAAACTCAGGAAGATCTATAACATTTGTGAAGCCATATAGCTCTCAAAAGGTTTAAAACTTGAAGGAAACCATTAACCATTAACCAAGCAGCGGCACAGGAGCAGGCGAACAGGGCTGCTAACAGGGGAGTTTGAGTGGGAGTTCCCATTGGAGGAGAAGGTATTTGTATTTGCGTCTGTATTCGCGTCTGTCTTTGTAGTGTGTGTTTCTATAGAGGCCACTAGGGGCAGACTGCTGACTGCCTGACCGCCGACCGAGAGGGCAGCCGAGCCCTAATTAGGGGGCGGAGCGTGGCTGAGGAGGGGGCCTATAAAAGCGGCCGCCCAGCCAGGCAGCGGCATAGCTGCGAGCAGCGGCACAGGAGCAGGCGAACAGGGCTGCTAACAGGGGAGTTTACAGGGGAGTTGGAAGGGGGTGGGGGCGCACCACTCTGTGTGTTCCGTTCCCCAGGTGAGAACGATGATGGAGGCTGAGACAACTGCAGCCAGGAGCCAGACAGCAGACGAATCAATGCAGATGAGTGCATGTGGGAGCTGTGGTATGTACATTGTCCTTGCAGGGCT
>QXTE01000056.1:1275064-1369423 GCA_003942145.1 Platysternon megacephalum | reverse complement strand
TCAGACTAGATGATCATAATGGTCCCTTCTGATCTCAAGTTCTATGATTCTATGAAAATAAAGTACATAATAATTTGAAGTAAGTGTATAGGAATCATCACATACTAGTCACTGAAAAATAATTTTATAAAGATTCTGTATTTAGATAGGACTGTCAGTTGAGATGTAGTTGCACTTATAATTTTGCAAGTGTAAAAATTATCTTTACAACAACAATTCCCTTTTTCACCTCCTCAAATAGAAATTAACCCTTTACTTAGAAGGTATCCTCAAGAAGAAAGTCAAGTAAACTGGAAAGGCATCTGCTTTCCCAGTGTCCCCTGACCAACAGCCAATTTCCTAGAAGGCTTTGAAATTTTTGTTTTTTAGCCAATGGGCACAGGAAAGACAATGAATTTGAGTACTAAGGATATCAAATATTTAGCTGAAGAGAGGTTTCTAGCGCAACTAAAGGACATTTATGCACTGCACTAATTCCCAGAATCTATGGCTTATAAAAAACAGGTATAAAAAAAAAGGGTAAGAGCACAGCTAGTCGCTGGAAGTTTCTTTAATTAAAAAAAAAAAAAAAAGCACCAAAAAAACCCACACTTCTGGAAGATACAACTTACTTGGAGGAATTATGATCAAATCAGCCTGTGTCATTTCAAGAGATTCTTCTCTTCTTTAAAGAAAGACTCTATAATACCATTGAGTGCCCACAGAACCTTACTTAATTTGATCAAAAATAAATCTAAACTTGTTAGCCTACAGAAATGCAGGCATCCAGAGAACTTTACTCTGCCCTACGGTGTCACTAAGCAATAATCATACGATTAAGGTACTTCAGTGTTATTGGTCCTGGATTATACTAAACTGATTTTTACAGTCCGATTTTTTTCTCCCCCCCCCAACCCCTTTTCTACCCCACACTTATGTCACTACATGGTACCCACACAACCTTAACTCTATGCAAACTGTTCAATAATTTACCATGTTTGGGTTTATTTTAAAATGGCAAAATCCCTGTGGTGTATTTTACTATTTACTGATATATACTTTCAACCATAACTCCATCTTAACACAGCTTGCCTAAGAATTTCTCTTTCCCCTCCCCTAAAAAATATTTAGCACAGTGTTGATTCTTTGCCATTAATTTTCATAACTGAAAGTTTCTGACAGAGGCTGGTGCATAAAAAAATCTTTCAGAAAATTCAGAAATTGCCCTCTTTAAAAATGGCTGCCATTCCCATTTCTCAGTAGGACTGAAGCATACGTGCCCTCTTTCAAAAAGACCACTGCCTCCTATTGTTTCCAGTGAGAGCCAAGTCAGCCATCATCTTTAAGAGCAGCCTCTGGCTTCAGTCCTACTGACAACAATGGGAGACTACAGCCTTTTCAAAGAGGGCAGTTCTACATAGGCTTTTCTGAAAAAGAAAATTATCCATCAGCCCCTGCTGAAGAAGTGTTCAACTATGAAGAATGGGGGAAAATTACCATTAATCCTAAAAAAGTCTTTAAATGTAGCTTTGACACAAGATTTCGGTGAGGTTTAACTAAGAAAGAAGCCTGAGGTGTCTGCATTATTTCATTATTAAAATAATTCAGGAGGGGGAAAAAAAAAAAAAGTCTCACATTGAGAGCTAAGTTTCTTGTTGGCCACATTTTGAGTTAAAATAAATTCATACTAATGAACCAGTTTACTTGTAAACCAGACAATTCTGTGCTCAAAAAGAGTACGTGCTGTAATTTTGAGGAGATACAGTGTATTCTTCACACATAAATTGGCTTTAAATGAAAAGCTCATCTCAACCTGCACAATGGAACCATGAGTGATGATTCCATAAGATGCCAGAAAACAAGAACAATTACCTTTAGTCCTGGTGCAGGGTAAAAACCTTCAACTATTTTACTATTGTCAAAAAGACTATATGCTCCATCACGTATTGCCACCACCCCACGGCTCCGGCAGTAGATGTCAATGCAGTACATATTCCTAAAAGCCAGCCTGATGTGCGTGGGTGACTGCGGCAGGATTGAGAAACACTGATAAGCAATGTTGATGCGTTGAGTCAGACCCAGCATTGGCACAGTTGGAAGTTTGTTGATGGCAACTAATGGAGCCTGAGTATCAAACAATACCTGCAAGAGAACAGATGTTGAGAGATCAATTAGCTTCCACAATCAATCACAAACAGAGTCTATCTTTAAGGGAACCAGGTCTAGTCTACACTACAATCTTAGGTCAAGGTAAGCCACCTGGCATTGACCTAGCTGTGCATGTGTCTAACAAATTTGTCTCCCACAGACAAAACTGCCCTGTTACAGCGACACAGTAATACCACCTCCCCAAGTCAGTCAATGTACTGAGATCAACATAGTGAGAATGTAGACACTGCGTTATTTATGTTGACCCTAACAGTCCTCCAGCAGCTGTCCCACAATTCCTGACACTGACCGCTCTGGTCACTATTGTGAACTCCACTGCCCAGGGGTCACAGAGGCCCCTCCCTTAAAGCCCTGAGAATTTTTGAAATGCCTTTTCCTGATTGTCCATCTTGGCAGCTCTCCAGTTCTGTGCAACTGCCTAGATCACCATGCCAGCTACACATTCCAGCCACACTCCAGCTTGGAGTCGACAGGAGATATTGGATTTCCCAGGCCTGTGGGGAGAAGAGGCTGTGCAGGCACAGCTACAGACCAGCAGCAGAAACATGGACATCTACATGCAGATTGTACGGGGGATGCAGGAAAAGGGGTAAACAAGGACCAGCAGCAGGGCCGCATGAAAATGAAGGAACTGCGTCAGGCATATCAGAAGGCCAGGAAGGCCAACAGTTGATCCAGTGCTGAGCCACAGACCTGATGCTTTTACAAAGCCATACTTGGCAGATATTCCATCACCACCCCACACGCCACCATGGATACCTCTGAAGAGCCCGAGACACAGAGCCCTGCTGTGAACAGGAAGGACGAAGAAGAAGCAGGTCATGAAACCGGGGGGGTCAGTTATGCCATGAGCCAAGACCTGTTTGAGACTCCACCACACTCCAGTCAGTCCCAGCAGTCAAGTATGGGTGAGCCCAAAGAAGGGAAAGGATACTTGGGTAAGTCTGTAAATATATTTCCCATTATGGTCTTGGTAATCCCAACTTAGCAGGACACAGCTGTCAACTTTTCATTAATTTACTCATAGTAGAAGAGGTAGCAGCACAACTATAGAAGGTAGTGCTATCTGCTTTTCACTCCCCTGTGGAGTTAGGTAAAGGGGCCATGCAGAGCAGTTTGTTTATGTTTACAGGAATGTTCCTTGAATCCTCCTGAGTGATCCTGATGAAACTTTCATGGAGGTACTCTGCAATCCTCTCCCAAAGGTTTCTAGGGATGGCAGCCTTATTTCTTTCTCCACTGTAGGGCACTCTCTCACACCATTCTGCAATAACTTCAGCAAGCACCGTTGCAGTACATAGGCTAGCACATACAGGCCCCAGTGGCTTCAGACACCAGCAGCAGCTGTGCTCTCTGTGCTTGTTTCCCTCAGGAGTCAGATATCAGCCAAAATCACTGCTGCCTATGGAAAATGGTGCCTTTGCCCTATACTCAATTTCATGCAACCAAGGAATTCCCTCCTTATTCTGAATCTTAACTTTCACTTTCCGTTGTGACTATACTGACAATGGTACCGCTGCATGTTTTAACCACAGTTGCTGCCATTCTGGCCTTGAGGGGTTCGCCCTCTAGACTTGCGGAACACCTGAGCCAGATAAGGAGGAGAAAGAGGATGACTTTGGATGACATGTTCAGTGAGATCCTGCAAGCCAGTGCTACATCAGACCATGAACAAACAGCCTGGAAAAGGAAAGAGTGGACAGGCAAAAGACCCAGGACTCCCAGCAGGAAAAGAAGAGCGAGATGCACCAGGACATAATGGGGCTTCTCCAGTAGCAAACACAGATGCTGCAGATTCTTGTGGACCTACAGGTTCAACAATCACAGGCTCACTTCCCTTTGCAGTACATAAAGAACTCCATTACAGCACCTCCCTATACCCCCCTCAACATTCTCATGTGGCATCAGGGGCTGCATCCCTACCCCTAATCACACTCCATCCCAGGTGACATTAAGGACAACCACAACTACATGTTAAGTAACCTGTGAGATCCACAGTTACCATATACATAGGTAAAATGGACATGAATGTTCTTTCCCTTTGTTAAGTTTTATTCCATTATTAAGTTCTTAATGTATTTACTTTTAAATTGCACAGAATATTTTTTGCACTAGTTTTCTTACTGAATAAAACTATTTGGAAAATAATTCATCTTTATTATTAGTTACCAACGTATGCTGCAGAGTGCCTAGCAGTTATGAAATCACCCACTTACTTGTTATTGTGACAACTCATAGGATCAGTGACAAACAGTGTAATAATCATAAATGTACTAGCTCTGCAAAATTAATAGGTGCATTGACAGTGTTATATTCATAGATGTGCACCACGCATCACACAATTCCTAACAAGCCCCAAAACAGCAGGCCAGGTAGAGCACAGTATACCACAATACATTACTGTGGCTCACTGTTAAAGTGCACTTTCAAACCCTCTCTGAGCAGTATAGCTCCACCCTTAGCTCTAACAGCCCTTGTGTCTGGCTGTTCAAACTCAGCAGACAGCCACTCCACCTCTACCCACAATCCCAGCAGAAACATTCCCCTTTTGCTTCACAGTTATTACACAGGACACAGCAGGCAGCTATAACCAATAGGATGCTTTTCTCACTGAGATCCAACGTTGTGAAGAAACACCACCAGCATCCGTCCCTTCAATGTACCAAAAGTGCATTCAACTATCATTCTGCACCAGCTGAGCCAGAGCTGAATCTTTCCTTGGTGCTGTCCAGGAAGAATGTACGGCTTCATGAGCCAGGGGAGCAAGGGGTAAGCTGGGCCTCCCAGGATCACTATTGGCATTTTATCGTCAACACTAAACCGCCCGTTGAGAAAGAAAAGTCCCTGCTTGCAGCTTTCTGAACGGTCCTGTGTTCTTAAAAATGCAAGTGTCATGCACCTTCCCTGACCAGCCAACATTGATGTTGGTGAAGTGTCTCCGGTGACCCATCAGTGCTTGCATAACCATAAAAAAAATAGCCCTTTCTGTTGATGTACTCTGTGGCAAGGTGGTCCGATGCCAAAATAGGGATGTGTGTGATGTCTATTGCTCCACCATAGTTCAGGAACTCCATTACTGCAAATCCATTCATTATGTCCTGCAGATTGCCGAGAGTCACCGTCCTGCACAGCAGAAGACTATTAATAGCCCTGCACACTTGCATGACAACAGCCCCCACAGCAGATTTTCCAACTTCAAAATGATTTCCCACTGACCAGTAGCAATCTGGCATTGCACATTACCACAATGCCATCACCACCCCCTTCTCCACTGTCCGTGCCGCTCTCATTTTGGTGTCTCTGCACTCGAGGAGCGGATGAGCTTGGCACACAGAGCCAGGAATGTGGCCTTGTACATCTGAAAGTTCTGCAGCCGCTGCTCGTCATCCCAAACCTGTATTACAGTGTGATCCCACCAGTCAACACTCATTTCTCGGGCCCAAAAGCAGCACTCCACCATTTGCAGCTGCACCATGAACAGCACCACCAGCGCTGAGTTGGTTCTCGCTATATCCCACAGCAATCTGTCAAAGAAATTGTCACATTCCCCGCTGATTCAGTTCTTCTTGTGGCTCCACAACTACCAGATTGAGTGTCCTGGGCTTGCAACACTTATGGCAATAGTGCAGAGATGTACAAGCTCCATGCTTCTGTCAGAGAAGGCAGACAGCGAGGAGCGCTGCATGGGTTCATAGGATTTTTTTTTAAATATGTGAAAATTATGGGTTATAGATGACATTATGGGATGGAAACAGATGCACACTGGGAAGTTGACCTCTTGCTCCCAATCACTCTGCGTAACTCGTTCCTGCTCCACCAGGCATTGCCAAAACTACCCAAAAGAGTGTGTGCTGGACGGTGGCAGGTTGCAAACTGGGATACCTACCCATGGTGCATCACACTGTGCATCGACACAAGCACTCTTGGTGAGTATGCGCAGCATGGATGCAAGGAGCCAAGAATGCATGTGCACAAGCGATATGCTAGTGATGGCTTCTCATGCTGGTGTAACTTGCATTGACCCAAGTTTATAGTGTAGACACGGCCTCAGAAGAAAAATCAAGCCATGGAGGATAATGAGCCCCAACCATTACCTGCTCTTCCTCAATCAAAAAGAACCATCAGTAATTTATTAAGGGCCAGATTCTGATACTCTTGAAGGAAAAAAAAAACCCCTCAACCATCAGAATCTGGGCCTTAATTATCTTACACTTCTCTAAATTCTATCTTTTCATGAAGAGAAATAAAATAGTTACCTGTAATAACTGGACCACATTTGGTGTTTTATTGAACATCTCCTGGAGCTGGTGTAGGATGGTATTGTGACAGTTACTGCAACCTGAATTTGGGCCAACTGTTCCCAATGAAATGTGGAATTTTTGATGTATTGAATTCCACTGAATACTGATCTATAACACCAAGTAAGAAGACAAGAAGTCTTAGAAACTGAATAAAACAACCAGATCAGATTGCAAGTTGTGAACCAGAAGCTGAAAATTAAACACACATAAAATATGAAAGTAATTGAAGCTAAAATGCCATGTAGAAAGCTATGCTAACTTTCTACAAAAGTGTGGGGGCTTTTGTTTTTTAAGAAGTTTATCTAGGAAATCCCCATGAGGATAATTAGCAGGAGATGGGGGGGAAGGAAACTATAGAAATAAATTAGGCTATTTCCTTAGTGTTTTACTCAGAAACCAGAAGCCTCATTTGACCAAAAAGGGATGAGATAAGGGAACTGGACTTGAGCCCTTGATTACTTCAATATCTACAAAACGGATGTATTGGTGAGGCTGGATGCGTCTCAACTACAACACACTGAGACGCTATGATGGGTCAGGCCAATGTGTAGTGGCAATGTCATGCAAAATCCAGTGCGCTATTCATGCCATTTATGGAAAGTAACTAACCATTACAATACATGTTCTACATGTGCAAAAAATGCTCCTAAAAAACCCAGGTTAAAGAGAGCCATGATAGTTCCATGTGGCATTGAAACAATCCACAGTAAAATGGGGAAATGTTTCATGAGACTCCTTTTTAGATTAAAAGTGGAAAAAATGTTAAATTTCAGCAGTTTTGTCAGAGCCTTCGTTTTGTTTGGTTTTTAAGACCGCATTCCATCCATAACTGTCCTCCTGGCATTTAACAACATACCAATTATGCAAATAGCTAAGCATCCAGCAAGTTAATGATGGTCTAACATCTATTACTTATAGCTTTCCTGCTTTTGTTAATATGAATTTTTTACTGTTATTTTAATAAGGTGGAGGGCTTTTTGCTTAAATTCCAAAAGCTCTGAACCTGTATAGTTTCTGTTTTCAAATGTAGCTTTAGAAGTGTACTAAGAGAGTTACTTACTGAGCTTCCCTTGGTAGTTCCATAACAAAGGATAAGCTTGCGATAGTTGTAGACACGAACCTCTGAGAAAACATTTAGATGGTTGGGTATTTCTTTTGAAGAGATAAAAATAAAAAGGTAGAGTGAGAAAGCTTACATATTTACATAAGACGCACCAAAAGTGTAAAAGAAAGGACAGGAGAATATTTTTGTACCTGGCAAAGATCGTGCAAACTCCAGCACACATTCATATAGTCGAGCAATACTGTTCCAATCATTGAGGAACATCTCAACAACTTTTCGACCTCCAACTGGTTCAGACAATTGGTTTTCGTAAGTCAGGTAGACATGACGTGTTGGTCCTGCAATGTCAATAATGATTAGCATTTGACAGAGAACATGGTAAAGAGAAAGGAGTTAAATCTGCAAAATATTTCTGCAAAACTAACCTTGCTCCCTGGAAGATGTGCTGTTAAGTGGACAATTCGCAAATATCAGCTCAGCCACCCATGTGCGATTATTTCTACCTTGCAATCGGAAAGTGCAATCAAGGAGAGACCGGTCCAGAGCCTTCTGGGTTTCCTCACTTGTACCTTTACATGGAGGAATTCTGTCCATGAAGAAAAGAGTGCACAATTGTACACATTACAGTTCCACGAGTGCATAATACACGTTAAAATATTTTCCAGAAAGACATTTAAATAACTTTCTTTACTTGAAAGAAAAGATGCTCTGCAGAACAATGAATGGAAGAGAGCTGGGACTGGAGAAATGAAACCTCGAGCACCGGCTCTGCACTCCCATTGGCCAGGAACTGCGGCCAATGGGAGCTGCGGGGGCAGTGCCTGTGGGTGAGAGCAGCGCGCAGAGCCTCCTGGACCCCCTGCTTAGGAGCCGGACCTGCTGGCCGCTTCCAGGGTGCAGCGTGGAGCCAGGACAGGCAGGGAGCCTGCCTTAGCCCTGCTGCGCCACTGACTGGGAGCTGCCCAAGGTAAGCCTGCGCTCCAACCCCCTGCCCCAGCCCTGAGCCCCCCCCACACACCCTGAACCCCTCAATTCTGGCCCCACCCCGTAGCCCACACCCCATCTGCACCCCAACCCCCGCCCCAGCCCAGTGAAAGTGAGTGAGGGTGGGGGAGAGTGAGCCACCAAGGGAGGGGGAATGTAGTGAGCAGGGGGGCGGGACCTCAGGGAAGGGGCAAGATAGGGGGCGGGGCCTGATGGTAAGGGGCAGGGCTAGGGTGTTCAGTTTTGTGCAATTAGAAAGTTGGCAACCCTAGGTGCGTGCGAGGTCACAATGCATGGAGGATGCCATTTTGTTCTACAAAATGGCATCCTCTGCACAGCATGACCTCACATGCACAATACTACTAGGTCACACTGTGCAGAGGAAATCATTTTATAGAGCAAAATGGCGTTCTCCACGTGGCATTATCTCACACATATGGTGTATGCAAGGTCACCCTGTGAAGGGGACACCATTTTGCTCTTCAAAATGATGTCCTCCATGCTCTTTGGGCTCCCAAGCTAAAAAGACTTCATTAAAATGGTTCAGCAAAAAATCATGCTGGCAAAAAGTTTGGGAACCCCTCTCCTAGAGGGACTCCAAGTTGATGTAACTTGCATCTTCTTTCCAACACCCTCAACTTGTTACAAGTTCACATTCCCTCTACAGACCTTCTTTCAGACTTGCTTAGACTTCATACATCACTTTGAAACATGGAATATGGAGTATAAGGGCTTGTATGCACAGTTGTGTACTGCTTTAACTATAGCTGTTTCCAAATCAATAGTTAAAGCAGCACAACTTTGGGGTAGACAGTTATCAGTATAAAGGTGCTTTATCAGTATAGTTTATTTTCATTACAAAGAAATATGAAAAGGTCACATAATATTATACAAGAGGTTTTTTTTAGGATGGATATAAATCCTCTTGCTTCAGGGTATAAGCTAGCCAATAAATGAGGGGGCTTAGGAAGAAACTTCCTCTACTAGCAGTTTCTCTCTTCAGGATTCCTTGCACCTTCCTCCAAAACAGCTGGTATTGGCCACTGTGGGAGACAGAACACTGAACCACATCCACCACTGGTCTGATCCAGCATGGCAATTCCTACGTTCATGGCTTAAGCCATGACTACATCAGAGAACTCTCCTCATGAGCCATCACTACAGAGGTCACCTGGAGTTGCCTGAACTAGCTGTCTCTAGATATTAGGATCTGGGGCTACTGATGAGTATTCTCAGTGAAAAGCCCTCAGGTTAGGAATGAGTTTCCCTCCACTGGTCCATTAGAGCCCAAGTCTGTTGATCTTCAGGGCACAATACCAGGGACTCTTGTTAAAGCATTCAAGCTTTTGCTTGAGGACAAGTGATTTGAGATGTGGGGAAATAAAAATTGCTGGCTTCTACAGAACATCCCTTTTCTTTCACTTATTGAAAAAAGTAAAATTATGTTAATTTCGGGTGTCCCAAGATACAAGAAAGGGCACACTGTTCAAATCTACAAAAATAAATGAAGAAGGAAGTACAGTTCAAGAGAACCATATACTGCTATATTAAAGCCTTCACCTGGCAGAAGGATGAGAAGGAAGCTGGTAAGAAAAGACAGTTACCTTTTCCGTAACTGGTGTTCTTCGAGGCTACGTCTACACTACCCGCCCGGATCGGCGGGTAGAAATCGATATAGCGGGGATCGATGTATCGCGTCTCGTCTGGACGCGATACATCGATCCCCGAACGCGCTCCCATCGACTCCGTAACTCCAGCAGGGTGAGCGGAGTTAGCGGAGTCGACGGGGGAGCCGCGGACGTCGATCCCGCGCTGGGAGGACGCGAGGTAAGCGCGGGTAATTCGAAATAGGATACTTCGACTTCAGCTACGCTATTCTCGTAGCTGAAGTCGCGTATCTTATTTCGATCCCCGCCCCTAGTGTGGACCAACCCTGAGATGTGTTGCTCATGTCTATTCCACAATAGGTGTGTGTGCTCGCCATGTGCACCGGTGCCAGAAGTTTTTGCCCTAGCAGTACCCGTAGGGGAGCGCCCCTAGCAACCCCTGGAGTGGTGCCTCAGTTCCTTCTTGCCAGACAACTCCGACAGAGGGGAAGGAGGGCGGGATGTGGAATAGACATGAGCAACACATCTCGAAGAACACCAGTTACGGAAAAGGGAACTGTCTTTTCTTCTTCTTCGAGTGATTGCTCATGTGTATTCCACAATAGGTGATTCCAAGCTATATTTGTTGGAGGTAGGTAGGAGTTCACAAACATTCAGGACAGAGCACAGCCCTGCCGAACCCAGAGTCTTCCCTGGTCTGGGAGACGATTGCATAATGCGAGGTGACTGTGTGAACTGAAGACCATGTGGCAGCCCTGCAAATGTCCTGAATGGGACATGGGCTAAAAAGGCAGCTGATGAGGCTTTCGCCCTAGTTGAGTGTGCCCTCATAATTGACGGGGGAGGGATTCCCGCCAGGTCATAACAGGTATGGATGGGATCAGCAGACCCCTCATGCGTTCGGCCGAGGTGATGAACAGCTGCGAAGACTTCCTGAACGGCTTAGTCCGCTCCAGGTAATAGGCCAGAGCCCATCTCACATCCAGCATGTGGAGGCGGCATTCCTCACTGGACGCATGGGGCTTGGGGCAGAGGACCGTCAGGAAAATGTCCTGACCCATATGGTAGGTGGAGACCACCTTGGGGAGGAACGAAGGATGTGGGCGGAGCTGGACCATATCCTCATGGAACACCGTGTACGGGGGCTTGGAGGTCAGGGCCCTGAGTTCCAAGACCCGTCTAGCAGACATGATCGCCACCAGGAAGGCTACCTTCCATGAGAGGTGCAACCAGGAGCATGTAGCTAACGGCTCAAAGCGGGGACCCGTCAACTGGGCCAGCACCAAGTTCAGGTCCCACTCCGGGACTGGGGGCCTAACGTACGGGAAGAGACGATCCAATCCCTTAAGGAATCAGCCAGTCATAGCATAGGAGAATACCGTGTGCCCCTGCACTGGCGGGTGGAAGGCCGAAATGGTGACCCCTGGAGGAGATAGTCTAAAATGAGCTCTAAGGTGAAGGAGATAATCTAAATTTAGATGGATCAGGGCAGCCACGGGGGAAACGCCCCGCTCAGCCGCCCATCGGGAAAACCAAGACCACTTTGCCAACTGGAGGGTGTAGCCCCGGGAGATGGTGTTGCGGACCCATCGGTCCGAGGTCAGCTGTGACCACTCCGGGAGAAAAGCACACAACCGGTTGGAGAAGGGTAGCTTTACTGCGTGTGGATCCCTGATGTGAACTGGTAGGTCGCCCCCTGGCGTCCCGTCAAAACTGCCGTTTCCCCGCCTGTTTGCCCTTGGAGGACCCTGGTTGGGGAGCAGACTGGGACTGCCTCTGCGGGCGTTTCTTATAGTCCCACAACTTTTTATAAGTGGGCTCGTATCTAGAGTGGGTGGCCTGGGTGGGATCCTGCTGCAGCTTAAAACTTAGGTATAGCTGGAGCCGGGACATAGAGGCCAAGTGTCTTAAGCGTAGTGCGGGAATCTGTCAGGCTGTGCAGCTTCATGTCTGTCTGTTCCGCAAACGGAGTCTTGCCATCAAATGGGAGGTCCGCAAAGAGTTCTGCGCCTCACTAGACAGTCCAGACAGCAGGAGCCACAAACGCCCTCCTTATGGACTACGCGGAGGCCATGGACCGTGCAGCCGTATCTGCCACATCTGACGCTGCCTGCAGGGTTGCCCTGGCAGTCGCTGTACCCTCCTCCACCAGAGCTTTGAACTCCTTCCTGTCGTGCTCCTGGAGGGAGTTCTCAAATTTGGGAAGAGAGCCCCACAAATTGAACACATACCGACCCAGGAGAGCCTGATGGTTCACCACCCTTAACTGGAAGCCTGAGGACAAATAAACCTTTCTCCCAAATGAGTCCAGCCTCCTTGAGTCTTTATTTTTCGGAGGAGGGGCTGGTTGGCCCTGCTGCTCCCTGTGGTTGACCGACTCGACTACTAGGGAGTTGGGGGCAGGGTGGGTGTACAAATAGTCATGCGCCTTGGTGGGCACAAAGTACTTCCGTTCAGCCCTCTTAGAGATGGGGGGCAAGGAAGCCGGGGTTTGCCACATGGCATTTGAAATTTTTGCCACCCCTTCGTGGAGCGGGAGAGCCACCCTGCCCGGCAACGAGGCGGATAGGACGTTGAAGAGGGAGTCTGAGGGCTCCTCCACCTCCTCGGCCTGAAGGTTGAGGCTTGATGTCATCCTTTTCAATAGTTCCTGGTGGGCTTTAGAGTCCTCCTGCGGGACAGAGGGAGAGGGGGCTGTAATCGCCTCATCAGGGGAGGGTGAAAAGGCAGGCGTGGTACTTTGCATGTCCGCCGGTACCAGAGGACCCACCACTTGGTGGCCCTCTGGGCACAGCACCGAAGATGCACGTCCCACCGACTCCTTTCTTGGGAGGCTGGGACAGGGAGGCCGATGGCTGGTCCAAGGCTCTGGCCACCAAGCGAGCCCCCACTGGGGACTGCGTCGGGGGTCACAGGGCCCATTGGTACCACTGTGCCGGCCACGGAGCCCGGTGCCACTGCACCTGCTGCGGCACCGGCAGAGCAGGCTGTTGAGCCTGACCGGCCTGTCCCATTGATCGATGACTACGAAGGGAGGCCGGGCTGGCGTACGACCTGCCGTTGTCCCTGGAGGAGCGTTGGCAACGGTGCCGACCACGAGACCGCGATCCCAACGTGGAGGAACGGTACCGCTGGTAGCAGCTGCTCCACAATTGGTTGTGGTGGGTGGATCCGTGCCGGCGAGGTGCCGGCAATTGAAGCCCAGAACTGCGGGAGTGGTGCCGTGGCGGGGTCCTGGAGCAAGATGACGAACGGGAACGGCGTTGACATTCGTGTCGCAACCGGCTACGGTAGCCCCTCGGAGACTAAGACCTTCAGTGTTGTCTGTCTCGGTCTCGACGGGGCACGCTCCTCGAGGCGGAGCGCTGCCTGGAGCCCTTGTCAGTTGGAACCCAGCCAGACCACCTGGTGGGGGTCGATGGTGACCAGCGTGGACTATGCACGGGACGGTCGCTGAGCGGCAAACGGTGTCGGGAACATTCCCTCGACCGCGAATGGTACCAAGCTGGAGGCGACTATGGAGATCCCAGCAGTGGCTTGCCTCTGGACCGTGGAGCCAGCATTGGCAGTGCCCCTGGTACCAACATGGACATAACGTCCCAGGCCGCTTGCAGGGCCTCTGGCGTGGAGGGCATCTGGACATCCAGGGAAGCCTGCTCCGAATGGGCTTGACTACTCTGCTCAACCTGAGCTGGAGGCTGATGGGGACCGAGGACTGCCCAACATAGGTCTAGCCTCTCCCCCGGTCTTGCTCCGAGGTCGCGGTGGAGAAGGCCTCCTCTTAGCCTTCTTGGTGTGCCCCGCGGACGGGGAGCGGTGCCGACTGGTAGATGGTACTGAGGGGTCGCCGCACACCGACATCGCGGTGCCCAGTGCCAACTTGGAGCGGCACGCCGGAGTCAGGGTCAACACCGACTCCATCAGGATAGCCCAGAGCCGAATGTCTCTTTCTCTCTTGATCCGAGGCTTGAAAGACCTGCAAATCTTGCAGCGATCGCTGAGATGGGTTTCGCCCAGACAACGTAAACAGTCCATGTGCGGATCACTCAGTGGCATTGGTCACCTACAAGTGTCGTGCGACTTAAAACCCGGGGCACAGGGCATGCCCCGGCCTGGGCACACTAAACTAAACTAAGTTACACTAACTACTTCAACTACAGGTACTATTACACTGAACAAACAAGAGTTCTGGAGGAAAGCTGCAGACAAGCTGGAGCAGAGCAGTTCCGAAGCACCTTCACTGGCGGCAAGAAGGAACTAAGCGTGGGGAGAGCACGTAGCGCCCCTTATACCGCACCGTAGAGGTGCCACTCCAGGGGTCGCTGGGGCGCTCCCCTACAGATACTGCTGGGGGGGGGGGGGGGGAAACTTACGGCCCCGGGGCACAGGGCGAGCACGCACACCTATTGTGGAATACACATGAGCAATCACTCGAAGAAGAACTATGGGTTGGATGCATTAGTATAATTCACATTCCTGGAGAGAGGTACTGTGAAACCTCCCAAGCCAAGGTTCTAACCTCCTGATTGCTAAGAAATACACAGGGAACCTGGGACACAGGCTAGTAGTAGAATGGCAATTCCTGCCAAGGATGTAGCAGGAGATGTTAGGTTAGCAAGCCATCTTTGGCTGGAACAAGGAAGGCTACAATTTTGTCACAGGGGTCACGGAATCCTTGACTTCCAGAGACCTCCATGACTTGCTGCAGGGTCCCTCTGCCACCTGTGGTGGCTGGGAATTGGGTGCCCTGGAGCTCCGAGCCACTGCAGAGGGCAGAGGTGCCCCAAGCTGAGAGCCACCAGAGGTGGAGGAACCCAACAGTTCTGAGCCGGGGCCTCTGGGGTGGTGTGAGGACCCCGCAACTCCCCATTTTGCTGTAAAAGTCAGGGATAGGCCACGGGCTTCTGTGAATTTTTCTTTATTGCCCATGACTTTTACTAAAAAGATGCATGAGAGAATCTCAGCCTTACTTATAGCTGCTGTGCATTTGTCATGTTTGGAAGAGACAGAGACCATGCCCCTTAGCTGGTCAATTCTCACCTATGAACAGACACCAGGACTGGCTGTTCCAACAATAAAGGGCAATACATTCTTTTCCTACTCCTCCCCTCCCCACCGCAGGCCACATTACCTTAAATGTCTGCGGATGTAAAATAAGCCATTGTTTAAAACAAAAATGCTTTTCAAAGTTTAGTGTTGCAAGGTGTCAAACTCTTCAAATGCTCCTTTTTCCTAATACTGTTCATGTACTTGATAAAATGAAGTGTATAACAATATCTTACTTTAATAAACGTATAGCATGGCTGAAGCCATCTCCTTCTACCTGTACTCCTTGGTGTGGAATCTCCATATTAGACAACTAAAGAAAAAGGAAGATTTCATTAAGTTATAACAAACAAACTCAAGGGGGGGAGGTGTACACTTTCTCAAAGTGTGCGTCTTGCTACAAGTGACAGTTTCAAATTCTGAGCATGGAAAATTGAGAACATGGGGGGCCACACTACAGACTCTTGTCTCCCCTTGACATCCCACCATCTCCTCTTTTCTCTCTTCACTTTCTCCTGTCCCCTACCCTGCCCTTCCCTCTCCCAAGCATCAGCGGTGGCAGGGAGTCACAGCTGCCGCTGGAGTAGGAGGACCAAGCTCTAAAGCACTCAGTTGGCCCATGCAAACAGATTCCTGACATTGGCCAGCCGCACATTTAGAATGGAAGGCAGAGAGGACTAGAGAAGGAGCAGTATGCAGGCATGTCTGAAGACACGTTAGCACATGCCCCCTGTAGCGGGGTGGTTACCCCCTCCTGCCCTGAAGGGCTTAAAACAGCCCTGGGAGAGGGCTGTGGCAGGAGAAAAACTGGGCTGATTGGGAAAGCAGCCACAGCTGTAGCCAATGCAATCAGGGCCCAGCTGGCCCTTATAAGAGAGCCGTGGGCCAGAAGAATGAACAGACACTCTCTCTAGCTTACTTGAGAGAGAAGGACCTGGCTGCCTGGGAAGCTGAGAAGGGTATCTAGGGTGGAGCAGTGCTGGGGAAGGGCAGAGGGAGCTGGGGAGCTCCGGCCTAGCAAAGCCCCAGGCTGTAGGCCGAGTTACGGGCCCACAAAGGTACTGGGGCTGCAGAGGGGCAGCCCAGATATAGGCAGAGGCAGCTGGTTCAACCCCCCTTGCCAATGATGAGTGGTTTATAGACTGCCGTCTGCCCCAAGGAGCGGGGCCTAGATGATGACTGGCAGTAGCCACTGAGGCACACTGGGGTTGGGGGTTCCCCTGGGTGGGGAGACCCAGATTTTGGGTTGCTGCTAGGGGGCAAAACCCTGATGTAAAGGGCACCAGGGTCCGGGAAGGACACGGGGGGCCAGCGGCAGGCGAGACATCAGCCAGCAGAGGGCGCTCCGGAGCTGGAAAAGAGCTAATTCCCTGGACAACCAGCAGGAGGCCAGTGAGTCGTCGCCCCGCCACACCCCCAAATATAGATAAATCAGTTTATACAAAGAAATTCTAGGAAAACTTTAATCTCATAATACTTACCTCCATACGAAGTCCTATAAATGGCATATTTGTATCACACATCGCTACAAGATGAGCTAGGACTTTATTGAAGGCACACATTTCTCCAGACCGTTTTGGTTTCTTAGAATCTACAGAACACGGATCACCAGACAACTAGAATTCAAACAGAGAAAGACGATATCTACTAGCCCATTTGGAATAAAAACAGTCACCCTTCAAAAAGGTCATAATGCAGAACAAAAGCTTGATCAGCTGTTATGTTTGAAATGAAATACTCTCTGGGCACAGATGGTTACTCTTAAGGGTTAGAGGACTCAATCAGGTTTATTTAAAAGCATTCTGTAATTTTCTCTCAAAACAATTTAGTGTTTAACACGCTTGCAAATCTTCTTTGCATAAACTAGTTTACTGAGTCCACACACAGCACTCCCCCCAAAATATTGGGTTTGGGAGTTGCAATCTACATTACCGTACATCCTTTAAATTCCCTCTGAATATTCACTTAAGCCACAAAACTTCAAGAAACCTCCTACTTACACCTTTTACATATTCACTGTATCATTGAAATATATTTGAAATACACTAGCTTTTGCTCAATAATCACAGCATCTGATTGATGATGCCTCATCCTTTCCCCTATCCCTTCTCACTGTCCAGTCAGCCTCCTCATTGCATTATATCTGAAGTTAGTTTGTAAACCCCATCAGCAGATGACACTAGGGAACTGGAGCAAAAATGTAAAGAACAATCCTATAAACAAGCACTTTCAAATATATAAAATGGCATACTTTTGTAAAACAGGACACCGATAATGCATAAACATATCTGATATTTTGGAAACTAGAAAGGCTCCAGAACTGCCAAAATTATGTAGCGTAGACAAGGGTCTAGTTAAGAAAAAAAGAAAAAGAACCCTCCACACAAACAAGAGTTAAACACAACTGAAATAACCAAGAATTATCACAATCATTCTGTTTATTTTTTAATGAAATACAAAGTCACAGTTAAAACCTACACTTTACACATCTTTAAACATTAGGTCCCAGAACACTCCACACTTAGGGTATGTCTACACTACAATTAGACACCTGCAGCTGGTCCTTGCCAGCTGACTCAGGCTAGCAGGCTCAAGCTAAGAGGCTGTTTAATTGAAGTGTAGATGCTCAGGCTGGAGCCTGGGCTCTAGGACTCTGAGGTGGGAGTGTCCCAGAGCTCCAGCTGCAGCCCAAACATCTATACCACAATTAAACAGCCCTACAGCCAGAGCCCAAGTCAGCTGGCACAGGCCAGCCACAGGTGTCTAATTGCAGTGTACATATACCCATAGGACCGGAAGCTGAAAATTAATTTTCTAGATCGTGACCCTGAAGTGAGCACAACACAGACAGGCTCTTTGCAGGGGTCTCAGTAATGACTTCAGCAGGACTTTGCCATGCAGATCTCATTGTAGGATTAAAGTTTTAAGTTTCCATACCAAGAGCCCTTTAAGTTTATTACCTTTCATACATTCATCACATTTTTAATTAGAAAATTTACACTATAACACTCCATCACATGAACTCAAAGTTCTTTCCATCTATTCACCACTTCTTGTAAAATACACCTCTACCCCGATAGTGTTATATCGGGTCACGTTCTAATTCGGATATAACGCGGTAAAGCAGCGCTCCAGGGGGGCGGGGCTGCGCACTCCGGCGGATCAAAGCAAGTTCGATATAACGCGGTTTCACCTATAACGCGGTAAGATTTTTTGCCTCCCGAGGACAGCGTTATATTGGGGTAGAGGTGTACCTCCCTAAAAAACCTTCTACATATATTCAATCCATGATAACACCAGGCAGCATAGGCAAAGACTACCATATATACTCAATCATAAGCCGGTTCGTTTATAAGCCGACCCCACCCCCTCCCCAAAAGATGGATACGTAAAAATGGAAAATTTTTATAACCTGTTCATAAGCCGACCCTATAATTCAGGGGTCAGCAAACTTTGGCTCCCGGGCCATCAGGATAAGCCGCTGGTGGGCCGAGATGGTTTGTTTACCTTGAGCGTCCGCAGGCACGGAGGTAAACCTAAGTAAACAAAGTGTCCCGGCGCGCCAGCTGCTTACCCTGATGGGCCGGGACAGCAACTGGTGGGGAACTTGTTTTGGGGGGAAGAAGCTGGGAGTCAGGGGAGAAACCCCTGTGACCACCCCCCACATGACCCCACCCCTAGCCCAGGACCTCCACACTCTCCCCATCCCATCCCTTCCCACGTTATCTGGGGAGGGCCAGCGGAGGTTGTCTCTGGCTTGGCTGGAGCTGCTCCGGCAGGCTGGGCAGCACGGCCGCAGCATGTTCCAGCGGGCCGGGCGGCACGACTGCAGCATGCTCCAGCGGGCCAGGCGGCGCGGCCACAGCCTGCTCTGGGGGGCGGGGCTGAGCGGCACGGCTACAGCCTGCCAGCCCCCGGAGCTGCAGCTGCTTCAGAGGCTGGGGGGAGAGCAGCGTGGCCAGAAGCGGAGAGACTCTGGCCCCGCCTCTTCCCTTCTGGCTGTGCTGCCTCTCCTTGCTCCCTCTGTTGGGGGGAGGGGCTATGTCCCACCTCTCCCTCTCTATACCCATTCATAAGCCAACCCCCTTCTCTGGTGCCTCTCTTTTTTACTAAAAAAATTCGGCTTATGAACGAGTATATACTTAAAAAGGTAAATAGTTAAAATTGTATACATTTAAAAGCAAAATTCCAGGGTTACTAGACTCTAGTGATTAAAAACAGGTCAACTATTTGAGTATCAGAGTCAAGTTTAATTAAGTTACTATTACTATTCTAATATTAACAAATTAATGTTGCCTTTATCTAAAATATACTTGATTTAAAATAAATATGTAAGCCCAGGTTGTCAAAACTAGTAGTACACCTCTACCCCGATATAACGCGACCCGATATAACACGAATTTGGATATAACACGGTAAAGCAGCGATCCGGGGGGGCGGGGGGCTGCCCGCTCCGGCGGATCAAAGCAAGTTCGATATAACGCAGTTTCACCTATAACGCGGTAAGATTTTTTGGCTCCCGAGGACAGCGTTATATCGGGGTAGAGGTGTAATAAAGTCAGAATGACTCAAGACCCCTAATTTGTTTGTATAGCTGCTAAAACAAGGGAAGACCATACACAGTGAAAGGGTATTTGACTAAGGTCTCATCTACAAATGGAACTTATTATGGAATAAGCCAGGGTGTGTGTTTAAAGCGCAATAACTTTTCTGGAATAGCTATTGCAGAGTAGCTTCATTTCCCCATACCAAGTAGCCCTTCATTTCCCCATGTAGAAGAGATGTTGTGACATTATCTGATTAAAATATGACCATATAGATCATTGTTGTAACCAGTTATATATTTGCAGCAAATCTTGTACAATGGTTGTCGAGTGAGGGGTCTATGAAAAGGTTCTGATTTGCTGGTTCTGATTATGCTATCTGTATGCATGTATCATTTTTGTATATGAAGTTATAAGTATTGGCTCTATACTTGGATTTCAAACATTTGCTCCTGGGGTAACGCCCATGAAGTAATTAGCCAACACATCTTGGAGGGACTATTCAAATTGAGTAACCCATCAAAAGAACATTTAACTAACAATGGACCATGGGAGACACCCATCTACACTTAATGAAATTTCCTGCTGTGACTAGGCAAAATGCATGGACATGTGACTTGCCCATGTGACTCCAAACTCCATCTTGTTGCTGTGATTTTCCAGTCAGAACAATGGGATGCCTTCCACATGGCAAAAGCTATAAAAGGCCCTGGAAACACCTCCATTTGGTCTTCAATCCTGCTTCTTACCTCTGGAGGAACTTTGCTACAAACTGAAGCTCTGAACAAAGGACTGAATGACCCATCTAAGCTGTGGATGTACTCCAGAGACTTGACTTAAGCCAGCAATTTATTCCATCACTACTACAAGCCTGAACCAAGATCTTTGCCATTACTGTATGTAATTGATTCCTTTAACCAATTTTAACTCTCACCTTTCTTTCTATGAATAAACCTTTAGATTTTAGATACTAAAGGATTGGCATCAGGGTGATTTTTGGGTAAGATCTAAGTTATATATTGACCTGGATGTGTGGCTGGCCCTTTGGGATCAGAAGAACCTATTATTTGATTAGACTGGTTGTAAAGAACCACTCATCTCTGAATCCAGTGTTCTTGGTGGTGATATAAGAACTGGAATGCCTGAGGAGACTGCCTTTATGTTTTCTTGTTAGCCAGTGTGGTGAAATAGGAGTTCATTTTTGTGGCTGGTTTGGTATATCTTATAAAAGAATAATCACCAGTTTTGGGTTGTGTTTGCCCTATTTCTCAGGGGTTTGTCCTGAATTTGGCACTCTCAGTTATGACCCACTAAGACACGGTTACAGAGGTAAGCTACGCAACATTTCAAATATGCCATTACTAAAGCTGGCAGTTATCCCCACAAGCTGCATCTAGCTTTGAACTGGGACAAATTAATCTTTTAGGTACTTATAATTCGCCTACAACCAGACACTATTCACAATCTTAGGGCAAACACAGGTTTAATGTCTGTTTCCATATGGAAGTACAAACCTTGCGCTTGGCACCGCCTTTTGCTTGTTTCCCACTTTTTGCGTCTAGTACCAACTCCTCGATGTTTGGTTTGAATTGCTGTAGTAAAAGTGCAGTAGCAGGGCTGTCATCTCCTTCAGGACAGCTCACAGAGAGAAAATGATTCTTGTACTCCAGTTCTGTGGGGTTGCCAGGAACTTCAAACATCTCTACCACCTATGTTTAAAACAAAACATTCATTTTGAGATGAACCTTGACAAAATAAAAGAATATATAATTAAACTACTTTACTTTTTTTTTCCCTCTTCCAAAAACTATTTTGTCTCTTTCTAAAAACATTGTATTATAGTAGGGAAAAGAACTCAGAAAGAGAAGGGAGACCAGCCTGCTAGGAAATAAAAAGAAAGCTAGAAGGCTCATGGGGTAACAAAAACAGATTATGTTCATACAAACCATATTAATAGACAGACCCTGGGAGCTAGAGAAATGGGGACTAGACGTTTAAAGCAATCATCACTGGTAGCCAGTCTATCATGCTGTATTTACCATTTAAAAAAGAAAAAGAAAAAAAAGTGTTTGTTATGCTTTTGTCTCCAAGCACCAAGTTCAGAAAAGTGTTTTCCAATTACTTACAATGTAGTACTGTGGAAGGCGAGTGAGTTTGATAAACAGTTTGTGCTTGGAAAGGTTTCCAACAGGATGGCTAGCATAATTAGCTAGCTGCAATGTTTCACTGGTTACTGTAGGCAGATGTTTTATAGACTGTTTGCATCGCTGCTGTCCAAGCCAAAACCTTGCATTAAAAAAGAAAAACATTAATACTTTGAGTTTTTATGTATTAAAATGCTCCAAAACAATAAGTCATACAGGGTCACTATCAAATTAAAAGTTATATACAAAGTGAAGCTAATGTAAAGTTAATTACCCTAGACCAATAGAATTTTAAAAATTAGATTTACTTGTCACTATTTATGTTTATATTTTGTCTCCATCAGCTTGGGTAACCATAATTCAATTTCATTTATTTATAGTCTATTTCACTTTTAGATTCTTACTGCTGCAACACTTGGATTTCAGAGACTACAGGGAAGTGTTCTTTCATTTAAGAACTATATTCAGTGAGATTTTAAAACACATTGCTGGAAATATTTCTGCAGGATTACAGAATTAGAGAATCTTAGAAAACCCTGCAGGTTTTAGTGAGTTCACAATGTGGCCCCTTCCAACTTTACTGTGACCCATTAAAACAATTTATTGGAGAAAAATTCTTCTTACTTCCGTGTTCTGGCAAGCCATGTCACGATTTTTTAAAAAGACACTGACACTGCACTATTCTGTTACTTTCTGGGTTTCTGCTATTTTCTAGCATAACTATATGAACCTGAAATTTCAGGGATGAAGAAGGCCTGACCTATATACAAGATATTACAGCGCATTTATCCTAATATAAAACTGAATCGGAGTCAGAATATTTAAGATATTTACAACTGGATTCTGATCACACAGGCAAGACAACAAGTCACTGCTAGGTCTGAGAATCAGCCAGAGATATATAGTTTGATTTCACTGCTCTACAGCCAAAATGCTTCTGAAATAAATGTAGTCAAATTTTACTAATTCTGGGTCACTGAGAACGAAAATGATGCTTAAAATTGTTGATTGGCTCTAGTTTTCAAGATATGCTATTGGGTCAGTATATACGACCCTTGACTTGGGAATGGCGGAGGATAAGTGAGTTATAAAGGGAAGGGATCTCAATTTAAACCAGAAATGACTAAAATACATCTTTGACTGGATCTATGAATAAATCTATGACTGGGTTTGGACAGTACTTGCTTTTTAGGCAAAACAATGAATGATGCAATCTGAAGCTGGTATTGCGTCATACAGGATATGAATTGCATCATGTTATTCCTAGAAGTCATGGATAATGCAATCATAACGAAGCTTACATCACTCTGCTGAACAAATTGCCCTATATCAGCTCTAGAAAACATACAGTGTCGTGCTCTCTTATTTGTCAGTGTTTGATTTTGCAAAGGGACACATTTCTGTTTAGCCAAAGTGAGCAGAGATGCCTCGTACTTGTGTGAACAGTGCAGATAACTTCTGCTATGTTTGTGGTGAAGTGACTTTTGCATCACAAAAGCGCAGTATAACCACTATGGTTAAGAAAGCCTATCACCTTTATTTTGGCTGCAAAATTGGAGATCAGGACAAGAGGTGGGCCCCACACATATGCTGCAACACTTGTGCAACAAATCTTCGCCAGTGGTTGAACAGGAAAAGGAAATCTATGCCTTTTGCAGTGCCAATGATTTGGAGAGAGCCAACAGATCATACCAGCAATTGTTACTTCTGCATGGTGCCTCCAGTTGGGAAAGGTGTGTCAAAGAAGAAAAAGTGGACTGTGCATTATCCAAACATTCCATCAGCTATACGCCCAGTACCCCACGGAGAAGGACTGCCGGTTCCTGATGCACCAGAATCATTCTCACTTGAGTCAGACGAGGAAGAGGAAGAGGATGAAACTTCTGGTCCTGAACCATCAATGTCACAGGACCCACATTTTCTCCCATCCTCCTCCTCTGAACCACACCTCATAACACAAGGTGAACTGAATGACCTTGTCAGGGATTTGGAACTACCCAAGAGTAAGGCAGAGCTGTTGGGCTCCAGACTACAGCAGTGGAATCTCCTGGCAGGTGATGTTAGGGTTTCCATGTTCCGTGACCGTCAAAAGGATCTTGTCCCATTCTTCTTCATGGAAGGTGATCTTGTAGCCTGCAACAACATCGATGGTGTGATGGCAGCCCTCAACATCGTTCACGATCCAGATGAGTGGAGACTGTTCATTGATTCATCGAAGACGAGTCTTAAAGCTGTTTTACTGCATAATGGCAATGTTTTGCCATCAATTCCAGTTGGTCATGCAGTCCATATGAAGGAAACCTATGACAACATGAAACAACTTTTGAGGTGCATAAACTATGACCAACATCAGTGGCAGCTTTGTGGCGATTTGAAGGTTGTTGCTCTCTTGCTTGGTCTGCAGGCTGGATACACAAAGTACTGCTGTTTTCTCTGCGAATGGGATAGTCGTGCAAGAGATTCCCACTACATCAAGAAAGATTGGCCACTCCGACAGTCATTGGAGCCTGGGAGGAAAAGTGTTCAGCATCCACCACTTGTTGAATCAAGGAAGATTTTGTTACCACCCTTACACATCAAGCTGGGTCTGATGAAGAACTTTGTCAAGGCCATTGACAAAACACAAGCAGCTTTCAAGTACCTCCGTGGAAAATTTCCAAGGTTAAGTGAAGCTAAGATAAAGGAAGGTGTCTTTGTTGGTCCTCAGATTCGTGAACTTCTTCGAGATGATGCATTTGACCATGCACTGCGTGGCAAGGAAAAGACGGCATGGAAAGCCTTCCAGTTAGTGGCAATAAATTTTCTCGGAAACAACAAGGCACACAACTACAGGTTGTTGGTGGAAAACCTCCTCAAGGCATACAAAAGCCTTGGTTGCAACATGTCACTAAAGATACATTTTTTGCACTCTCATCTAGATTTTTTTCCACCGAACTGCGGAGCAGTGAGCGACGAGCACGGCGAGCGATTTCACCAGGACATTGCAACAATGGAGAAACGCTATCAGGGCAAATGGAGCCCATCAATGCTTGCAGACTATTGCTGGACAGTGACAAGAGATGCTCCATTTAATGAATACAAGAGACAAGCCAAGAAGCGCCGAGTAGACACTGAATAGGACTAAACTATGTACATAATAGTTTTTTGCCTTTTGTTTCATAATAAATTTTATTTATATAACCCTTTTGCTGATTTTTAAAGTGTTACATAAACAGGACAGGTGAAATATTATCATGTAAAGCAACCATAAACACATGAAAAGACCTAGGTTTACAATTTATGATTAAAACTCTACTATCTACACAATATACATAGACATAAAATGTAAAAACTTAAATATCTTAGAAACAGTAGCCAATCAGTTGTTTTAATTGTCATATTTGAATTCAGCACATCAAAATACATAATAAATATCACATTTTATCTCTGAAGCAGACGACTTCTCAAAAATTGTAGACCAGTGTTTTCAGATGTACTGAGCATCCAGTTTCTGTGGTCTCCAGCTGGAGTTTTGGGTGCTTGGAACCTCTGCAAGTCAGGACAATAATGCCCAAAAGTAAAGCTGCCATGTCCTAATGGCTGTTATAGAGTAGAGAATAGCTGCCTCAAGGTTTGCAATGCTATCTTGGCCTTCAGTTACAGACCACAATTTATAACACAGGATTGTTGATAATTTCCCAGGATGATGACAGAAGATGGGATTTTGTTTTCACATGTCTTTAAATTGTATTTGTATTACTTGTTATAGTCAGGCTTGGGAGGCTCTAGGGACATAAGGGCATATATTTTATTGAGTTAATATATTATTTGCTTAAAATGATTAGGTGCCTCAATCTTAGGGCTTCAGAGGACATCTAAATCTATAACTTAGAACATACCTTAATGGTATAAACTGATCAAAACTGAAGTGCTAAAATAACTGGATAAGAAGTGGAATGCATTATGGTGACAATGGGCAACTCCTGTTCCTTCCTCTGCTGCTACAAAGGGGAGGTTTTTTTTGCAGCAGAACTACTAACACTCAACTGTGTAAGAACGTGGGAGGAGGGAAATAGGATTTGGGGAAGCTGTGCATGTGTGCACGCACAGTGAAATTTTGACCCTAATGAAGTCAATAGGAGTTGGCATGGACTTCAGTTGGGACAAGATTTCACCCACACGGTGTTGCGAAGGCCAACTACAAAGGAGCTCCCTGTGCAAACACACATGGGGAGGGATTTTCAGACAGAGTGGGATAAAGGCAGGCTAGGAAAGGGCTATGGAGTCTACTCCAGCAGAGGGAAGAGGAGATAGCCAGCACCCTAACTTACTTGGGATAGGGAAAGGATATGTCTCCCACAATGCTAAAGAACTTATTCTTGTATGTTATAATTCATAATATGTAAGTCAAATGAATAATTCCAAGATCACTTACTTGAGCTGTTGAAGCCAAGGGATAATGCGTTTCATGTCATCATTGACCGACTTCTCTATGTCATCCAGTGTCAGCTGGTCTATAAAAATGTAATTATTTAAGTGAGCAAAAAGTCTAACATCTACTTTGTAAATAGTGAAATTCGGACCTGAGTAAGAAACAACTTCTTGTATTTCTGTCTAATTTGATACACATAGCCACATTTTTGTATATATACTTAAAAGTGAGCAATAACACTTTTGAAATACTACCCCAGCACAAAAAAATTGCTATACTGTTCAGAAAAACTAATCTATTTTCTCTTTTCTCATACAATTTGAAACTTAAGTCACCAAACCTGTTAGGCATACTGTGCTGAATACACACATACAGGAGCAGAATCTTAAAACCTGTCTGGTCACACCAGGTGTTTACATAGAGCTCTAAATAAAATGGACATTAAATCACTCCATCCAATAAAAGCACCACCCAATCATGATGACTCATACAAAACATGCAATTTAAACAAAGCCTAACTATTTAGTGTTAATCCTTCTACAATAAAGTATTCAGAATATCTTAAATTAATTGCAAATCCAGTCACATTAAGGATTTGTAAATTTATATACCTAATTTTAGACCAAGACTGCAACATTCACTCATGTAAGCCTTATTCATCTACACAGTTCCATGGAGTCAGTGGAATCACTCACATAAAGGAAGCAAGATTAGAGCCTTTATAAAGTATTAAGTATGGCCTATTTCACCTACTTACCGATTCCATAAAGCATTAGCTGGAACATTCCAGAATGAAGATCTACAAAAATGTGAAGACATTCTGATCGACCACATGGCTCCAAAATTGGAACAACAAGAGTTGGAAGAGCCGTCTCAATGAATGCTAAATAAAAATTAAAATTACTACATTGCACATGACATTCTGATCCACTTAATTAAACAATGGCCCATCACAGTGAACCAAAGCTAGGGTCCTAATCCTGCCAATCCATATGCACACCAGTAATCCTCACTTGTAAGTAGTCCCATAAAATTCAGCAGGACTATTTGCACACTACCACATTTCTCATGCAAGTAAGGAGTTGCAAGATAAAGGCCCCTATCTTGAAACAAGGTTAATGTTGGAATAGCAGCCAGAAAAGCAATTTATAGTTAAGGGAGAATGGTCAAATCCCTAACACCTACTAATAACAGGATGCACCAAGAACATTGAAGACCCTATCCAACTGCTATCAGTTTCAATAGGAGTTGGATCAGGCCTAGTGCTCAATCCAAAGGCTACTGAAGTCAGTGAAAGGACTTGTATTTCTTTTTGACTATAACAAGTTTCAAACTAGAAGACTTCAGCCCCCGCATCCAAAACATAATGCACTACAAACTTTAGCTTCTGTACTATATGTAAAATTAGATATTATCTGCTGGGAACACATTAAGTACGTAAACTTTCCGAAGCAGTTATCAATGTATGACGACTTGAAATCATATCTTGCAGCTTGTGAATACATTTTACTTTTTTAAAACTTGTCATTAAGCTGCAAGAAGCACAGAGAAACAAGGAACTGAGAAGTGAGGGGGACAAAGATGGCAAAACCATTTACATGCACAATAAAAGAAATAAGATTAAATGTAAAAGTCATAACAAACACACATACAATTGTCATTAACATTGTAGCTCTTAAGGATGGCTTTCAGCTCCTGAAGTTTCTGATGAGATCTCGCATGCACGCTGTCTATTAAGAGTTTTTCTATTGATAAGTGGTCAATCTGTAGAAACAAAATTACAAGAACAAGTTTAAAATAAAATCAAGGTACTATGAGAGGAACATGCAATATATTTGAATAAGACTTTGTAACTTTACAAGTGAACATTTTAGATTGGTTCACTGTACAATTCTCAGTGAACCTTAATATACCATAAATTTGTACCCACAATTGAAATGTCTGGACAACATCAAAATAACCTTAGCTCTGCCCCTAGTGCAGCAACTTAACACTGGAAGGATAATTGGGGGAGACACAACTAGAAGAACTTACGGCTTGTCTGCAGAGAAAAGATTCACAAGTTATACTGGTATAACTGCTCATGTGGAAACACTTTATTTCGGAGTAAGAGGGGCTTTTTTTGGCTTAGCTTAAACCATTTCCAAAGAGACAGAAGCTAACCTGAAAAATGCCCTCTTTATACCAGAATAAAAGTGTGTCTACTCAGGTTTACATCAATATAACCATAGTGGTTTAAATTCACACTTTTGCTAATACTATAGCATGTAAGACAAGCTCTCAGAAACAAATCTTACTCATCCATAACAAAGGGTTTCAACTCAGTGAGCAATAGCAGTGGAACTCCTTCCTCATAATCACATATTGGATGACTCCAGTTTCTTCTATAACCATACAAAAACCACAACAAATATTGTACAATAGCCTGCTTAGACAAACAGCTTACTTCAATTCATCATTCTCCATTAAGACTCCATAGATTCATCTATCTATTTTTATTTTTGTTTAGGCCCTTATTACTATGATGTCCTACTGTCAATCTACCCAATGTGATTAATTTGCAATTAACAGTAAATACAGAAGGAGTGTGTAACTATGCATACAAGCTCTCTAGGCTCAGATCACCAAGTTATAACAGTGAGATGAAGTGAGCCAGTGTGTGATAAGTCATACACTGAGAATGGCTCCACACATACCTCTACAAACTGCAGTCCTGTTTTAGGAAGGGTGCTCAAACACATGCTTGAGTTCCACTGACGTCAGTGGGACTTACACACATGTTGAAAGTTAAGCATGTGCTTTTCTGACTTGGGGCCTGTATAATTACACTGTAAACTCCTTACATCTGTTATGAAGTAAGCCGGAAAGTGGGAGGAAGGTCATGGTACCGTTACTATATCAGTGGCTATCAGCCAACTATTGTACTATTGTCCAAGCTTCTTAAAACGCTGAGGGGGTGCAGAGTCCTTCATCCTTACAATGAAAGGGTTGACAGGATCAAGCCTTAGGTATGAAGAGAACAAAGAATGGAAGATCAGGGGCTAGTGTTACTTCTAGTGTTACTAGAGGGTCAGAGTTAAGGTTTGTTTTGTGCTGTAAAGATTTCCCACTGTAAGTATGTTCATGATGGTTTGAGAATCATATAACTAACCTTAGTTAATATTTCTATTGCTTACTTTTTATGGTGAGCACTGGTATCAGCATGTCACAATCTGACTTGACAAGCAAATTACAAAAGACTTAATTATTTAAAAATTCAGGGCAACAGAGGTTTGTTTTGCCGAACTTAACTAGTACCATGTCAATGGAAGTTACCAAAATAAAAATCGTGCCCAAATAGGAATGGGGGTTATAGTTCTTTATTTCAGACCACACTGACTATCCCCACATATTTTCTTAGTTTAAGATTGGGGCATTAGTAGATTAAAGATTCAATAAAACAGACCAGTGAGATTATCTACAGTTACTGTGCAGAATTAAGTTTTACATTTCTACAAATTGAATATATATTAATATTTTAGTATAATACTTATACCTATAGGCCCAGGTTTTCAAACATGACTAGTAGTTTTGGGTGGCCAACTTCAGACACTCTGAAGAGGCCTATTTTCAGAGGGCGAGTATGTGGGAACTCCTGAAAATTAGGCCTTTCAAGATGTCTCAAGCTGGCCACCCAAAATCACTAGATACTTTTTAAACTCTTTGCCATAGTTTCCCACCACCCCTTTGTGATGCAGTAAGTGAGGCATTCAGAAATTTTATAGTCATCTTTGAAATATCCTCTAGATCAGCAATTTGTGGAGGTCACAAAAGAAATGGCACCTAACCTAAAACAACAGAATTTGATGCTGAACTAGAGTCTCAACTCTTCAAATAGAATCTGGTACTGAGACTATGTATCAACTCAATATAGTTATAAATGCTTGATTTAGAAAACTAAATGCCTGCTGCAGCTGGAGAGCCTTACCTTCATGGCTCTTTCCATTAATTTGGAGTCACAAGCTGGCAGGGGAGGTTCATGGGAAATTTGTAAGGGTTTTGAGACATCACTCTCATCAATTTTAATGGTGACCTTGTGAAGAGATGCAGTCCCGGTTTTTCTCCCAACCACCTGTTGGCTTAAAATAAAAAAAATGCAATATTAACTAACTTTATATTTTAAAACAATAGTCTAAAAGTTATTCTTGCTGAATCACTCCAAGCCATGTGGTGATATTATAGCTAGTGTAATCATAGTGAGTAGGAAGACGTTTCTTCAGTAGTCAATATCTGAATGCGAAAGCACCGCACAGAAAATATTAAGCCAGTTGTGCTACATTAAAAGTGATTAGAAAAATACAGTGACAAAATGAAATATTTAAACTGGAGCACAATTAGTTTACGAGGCTCACTATTTGCAGGATATCAAATAAAATGTGAGCTCAAAGCATATTAGATATATGAATCAAAACAGCATCAACAGTTACGCTAGCTAATATATGGCACCTAAATAAACGTGGTTCAATTTTCTGAGGTACTCACCACCCACCATCCCCACCTAAGTCAACATGATGTGAAGGTGGCTCAGCATTTCTGAAATTCAGACCACATATTTAGGTGATTAAATATGGTCGGAGACCTAGCTTTCAAAATTCAGGTTTGAAAATTTTGGCCTAAGCTTATTAATTACAAATACACCAACATTTAAGAGTCTTCTTGCATGTCTGTCAGCATAAATAAGTCCTTGGAAATTATTTAACTTACTTCCAAACAGAGAGAGAGAGACACTTCCCTGCATGATATCGTTCCACTTGCACAAGGTCACCCCAACGTTCCCGAATCAGCATTAGTGTTTGTGAATGCAAAACTTCTAGTTGAAGCGATAAGCAGAAAGAGTCTAAGGAATGGAGTTAAGCAAATACAAACAGCCTCTGTATGCTATACCAATTCACAGTAAGACAACAGAACATCATAAATCTTTTCTATGGTCCTTTATACATACCCATTGCTTCCCCAAAACAGATAAATAGTTGGTGGTAGTTTATTTTGTACAGTGTCAAGTATTTTTCAAAGCTGTCTTTATCTAACTTCTTGCACAGCATCCTGTCTTAAACTTCTAGGGTACTCTTTTCTAACTGCTTCAGATATTTGAAATCAGACTGCCTTTTGGTGAAAGGAGAATATTACAAGAAATGCAGTTCATAATGAAGTTGGTAGAAAAAAAACCACATTCTGTTGTTACACTACAAGCTTATCTTAAGAATGTTTTTATTTTTGCATAGAATCACTTGTTTCATTGACAAGTATTTCACATTACCCAAATATTAATTGATCCCTTGTGTGCACAAAGTCAATTTAATGACTTGTGCATAAATTATTTTCCACTTGACTGCCCACAGGTGCAACAAAAGTCTACAAACACTGCCATTCTATTAGTCAAAGATTGTTGGCTACTGCACCTTGAAAGTCAGCATTTTATTCTATATAATTTGCCACATGCAGCTACCCAAGTGTTGTAGGGGTAAACAGTTTAGTACACAAAGCTACCCATCCGGTTTGCTTCCAGGTGACTTGAACAATCAAGTGAATGATGCAATCCAGGTAAGTATTGGACACTGCTTCTTGCAATGAATCTTTCCTGCTGGACCATGAGAATAACCTCAAAGACCATTTCCACTACGCTAATGGGCATTATCCTTGAGCTTAACAGCATTTATGTTCTCTTTTAAGCTCTTACCACTAGAGTGTGAGACTATTATGTCATTCTATTAAAAAGCAATCTTTGGAAGGATACGTAGGCAGCTGTACATGTCCTGAAGCGGTTTCTCATCAGCAAAGAGTCGAGACTGGACCAACTGATGAATGAAGCTGATCTGCATACTATGAACCAAAGCTCGACCATCTTCCATGAATTAAAAATAGTTCACATTAGAGATCTAGACATCAAGTCATTTTAAGAAAAAGACTACCACACTGAATAGCTTCCAAAAGACTACCACACTGAATAGCTTCCAAAAGGTTAAAAGATATTTAGCAACTTGGGTTCTACTAAAAAGTAACAGTTCTCTCAGTATATTTGGGGAAATGCCATTGAGACTGTACCCCTAAAGGTACAAAGTACACAGAGCAAGGTGGTGAAAAATAGGACATTAGGTATGATTTATCCATATCAAGTTGGTGGTGTGCAAATATAGGCTGTACAATTAGTTTTAATGCTGATTAATAAAACATTACCATTTTGAGAGCAGAACCCCAGATCAATATTAAGAACATAAAAATAAAAGACTTCTGATGTTACCTCCAGTCTCTTTGTCCTCAACCAGAATTTCCAGTTTGAGGAGGCGCCATGGAACGTCAGGGTCATCTCCCATCACTGTCAAGGTAGCTTCAAACTCCCCCTCAACTCGAAATTTCACACGGCCATTAGCTAGGAGAAATCATGAACTTTTTTTTTTATGCTCAGTATGCTAAACAGGCACCTCAAACTTTAGAGTGCAAGAGGGCTTCCAATATAAAACAAAATTAATCTTCTATGATCCCTAGTCTGCTACATGCATTTCTACAAAAATTTAGTCAACTATTAATGTTTGTGAAAGAGGAAATTCCAGCCAGCACAGTGTGGGCACATCCCATGTAAATTTCCTGAAACAGTATTACTTTAGTCAGGACTTCTAACACATCTGCCAGTTCAGTATAGATTATCTCCTGAGCAGCTTGCAGACACTGAATCACATGAAAAAATATTTAACTGGTAGTTTAACATTTCCAGAGATGAAAGGCTAATGAACCTACTTCACCAATCACTAAGAGTGCATCTGCACTTACAGAGACTATACCAGCACAGCCCTCTACTGTAGATGCAGCCTACACTGACAGAAGTAGTTTTTCCTGTCAGTGCAGGACCACCACTTCCCTGAATAACATAGCTGTGTCTGCACTGGTCGGAACAACTGTCAGTCAGTGGTGTGGTTTTTTCACACCCTGGCTGACATAGCTATGCCAATATAACCTTTCACTGTATACCAAGTCTGAAATGTCTAGCCTCATCTTTTTATTCTTTGATGCACACAAGTGTTCAAAGTGCCTTGTGCGTGCACCCAAGTGACAGTTCAAGCATTTACAAATTTGTGAACAAGACACCCAAGTTTAGTACAAGTAATGCACCTTGATGAAGGCCACCTATACCAAATTTGACCTTTTATAGTTCCATCCTCAGGTGTGAGAGATTCTGATACACACACAAGCAAGGCTATTTAGTCCATCTATCTATCTTAGATATTTATCCCAAGAACACCTTCGTGAGCAGTATTCTCTCTACTTTAGATAGGGAAACAAGGCACAGAAGACTGACTTGTCCAAGGTCCAAAGGAAGCCCATGAGGGAACAGGGAATTGAACCCACATCTCAGGTTAGCACCATAGCCACTGGACAATCCTTCCACTCAAGGGCCACTGCAATTATGTGACTAAGTATGTCATATGATTATATAACTTACCATTCTTTTACAACGACTACAATGGGTAAAATTTTCAGAAGTAACAGAGTCACTTACGTACTTTTGACATTTTTACCCAATACTACACATTTAGACAGAGTAACTGACAAATCCAGAACATTCAAAGATTAAAAACCCTACCTAGAGAAAAATGGATCCACTATTGAAGTTTCAATGACTTCATATTTACCATTACATGCACTAATGGACAATTTTATATGCAAAACCCTAGTTGCAAAAAATCAGGTTATTAGTTAACACCAATGGGAAGATGAGCCACAGGAAATGAGGGTGGGGAGAAACAGAAAGGAGAGGCCATCTTGTCTGCCAAACATCAGTAGGGGAGGATGTGGAGTAGGAGCAGTCCCCTGAGCAGTCGAAACTGTGTGCAGAAATATAAGAAACAATGGCTCATAAAGACCAATGCTACAGTCAGAACAGAAGAGCAACCTTTTCTTCTGTTGTCAGAGTAGGGTTTTTTGGAGATTTTACGGTGGGTTTAAATAAGATTATACAACTCCCAGTTCTTTCAGGCTGTGGGAAGTATGTACACTAACGTCACATAGGGGCAGGGTTTCAATCTTTTTAGACGCTTAGAAACTTTTTCCCAGTCATGTTTTAGTTAAAAGTCTAAAATCACTATTTTAAATAGCCTGAAACAATTGAGTCTTTAAAAGTAACTTCAGGTCCTTACCAACTGTAAGATTCGCCAACTGTGGAGGAAGATCTGTAGTCACTAGTCGATGTCGCAGAATCTGGTTTAGCTGATGAAGTGTGGTTTGCTTTTCATTTTTTGTTATGGGGTCAGGAGGAATTATTTTATCCTGTTAAGGTAAGTATCAACATGTCTATATCTCTCAAACTGAAGAAAACTGCTACTAAATAAATTAACTTTCATAAATGATACAGGCGGCTAACACTGGAAGTCTGAAAGTAGAATAGGATGCAGTATTTATATTTAAGCAGGCAGTTTTAAAACATGCATTCTATAGCCTCTTGAATTTGCCTTCCAGTAAACTGGATTGTGTCCTAGACAGACCACCTTATATTTAGGAAAAAATCACTAAACTCAGCCCACTTCAGACTATTCCAGACCTTGTACATCAAGTTGCCTTAGTATTCTTAAATGATATTGCTACAAAAATTAAGGTTGATAGCCATATTTTTATATTTAAAAGAAAAATAATCTAGAGTTCTACGATCTTACATGACTTTGGAAAAGCTCGCTTAACCAGAATGCAAGCTAAACAAGGAAATTACAAAGCAGTATTAAAGATAGCTGAAGGTGTTTCCATGGATCTCTAGATACAAAAAAGGCAGCTGTTTAATTCTGGAGGGATACTATAATAGCATGTATTAAGAGGATCATAGCTACAACCAGAGACAGTGTGAGCAGCGATTTCAATCTCATTTTAGGTTAGTTGTATATTTTTCTGGGGTTTTGGTTGAGTGTGTACAAATACCAATAAATGACTAATCAAAAAGGAAAAAGATTTGTTATTATGTTGGTCCTAGAGCAGAAGTAGTCTAGCAAGATAAAATCCTTGATAGGGAAAAGTTAGCTTGTTGATAAGAAATATTCTAAATATAAACAAGTTAGAATTTTGCACATTTTGTAATTGGTTCTGTATTAGCATAAACTTCAAAAAGAAACATGTACTTGATCTGCAGTAATTACAGGGGGAGAAAGATGTTTGACACTGTTAGTTTCACTAATTTGTGTTTGTTACCTGATAAGATATTTTAGGAGGGATCTTTTTCAGCTATACTGTAAAGACATTTACCCTTATACATGTTGGGAGACGTGGATATGACCCAGTTGTCAACACATCAATAGCATATGGGATAGCAAAACTGGGCAGGCGAGCATGAACCAAAGCATCTCTAGCTAGTGATGCTAGACGATCAGCAGTGTCCACAAATAGGATAGCTTGTTGATCTAGAAAACTTGATATCATCTATAAAAGAGAAAAAAAAATATTGACTGCTGAAATCAACCCCTTGCCCAAAGTGTATCTAAATAATATTTCCCCCTTTTCTCTCCCTCCATCCCACACAATTGAAGAACGCCTATCTTTGGGGTGAGATGGAAGGAATATTTTCGTAGTTTCTTAAATAAATACTTACTCAAGGACATTTATACATTTTATTCCTCCCATCACCAAACCCTTTACAGATAAAAATACCCAATTCCCAATCAAAAGTAAGTACCTCATTTCACTTCTACTACAGGGAGGTTCAAGTGTGAATTTAAGAAACTCCTGGGGAAGGAAGACAAGTTCAGGGAGCTTAGTAGGAACAGTCCTAGCTCCCTGCCTTTGCGCTACAATTTAAAGTTCCCTGAGAACCGAGCTTCCATTAGTGGGTGGCAACTCTCTTTACTTCTCTTCACAGAGCATGTGGAAAATGTGAATGAGACCTTAGGGGTTTTTATTTATTTATTTTTTAAGTAATTTCACAAATGCTTTATCTGTGGGATATCCATCACCAGAATTATGAGAATAAGAGTATTTTGGAGGGCAGTGTTGCTGTACCTGTGTCAGTCCCAGGATATTTTAGAGACAAGGTGGGTGAGGTATATTCCATTGGTGAGAGACAAGCTTTTGAGCTTACACAGAGCTCTTCTTCAGGTCTGGGAAATGTACTCATTGGTCCCATAAAAGATCTCTCATCCACCTTGTGTGTCTAGTATTTTGGATGGAATGTTGAGGAGAATCATTTGGTTTCAGTTCCTACTCCACAGGAGAGGTTTCCACTCCTACATACTCTGGTATATTTGTGGTAGTTCATTTGCGGACTGTTACTGGATTACCACCATACCTATTTATATTCTGCCAATAAACTGACTTTTTGCAACATCCTGGACTTTGAACTTATTTATCCAAGAGCAGGACTTGACTATCTCACAGTGCCTATATAATGCAAGTAAATGTAACAATAAGAACTAGTGCTGAGATCAATGCCCCTGCCCTCCACCACCCCATCTCCTAACCTGCAAATGTTCTCACTCCTGATAAAATAATATTGAGGACAATATGCAGTCATGCCTTTTGCTTTCCCTATTCATGAGTTTTTGGGGTTTACTGCAACAGTGTAACTGTCTCTTAAAGAGAGAAGATGTGACGCATTACTACTATACAAATTATAACTTACAATTATTGAACAGAATGAGAAGAGCATATCATTTAATAATGTATAATTTCATGTACATTATCATATGGAATCTGGCTTTTTTAATGTGAGCATTTTAGAATCTATTCAGAGGGTACTAAAAAGCCCACCGACAAGTATTAGGTCATTTTACACCAAGTTAAGTTGCTAACTTACCGCACATTTTTCCACTTTCCCAGCATTGTTAGCCCATTTTACTAAGGCTAATAATCGAACAAACAGTTGACGTGTGCGGCTTGCAAATTGCACTATTTCTATTTTTCTGTTAAAAAAAAAAAAAAGTCAGTACTGAAACATCACAAAGGTGCAGTTCAGTTGCAGTGCAATTTGCTAAAGACAATTACATAGAAAATGCCATGCATCAAGTTAATACTTTGCATAATGCAGCATCAATTTCAGTTGTACAATTTTTCCCCCCGCAACATGCTTTAATCTTTTCATACATTAGGGCGTGGTGCTGAGGAGTGAAAATTCAGGATGTCTTCCTGAGACACTTGTTTTTTAACTCTTTACTTGCAGAAATGCTACATATCCAGTCTTCCTCCCTCCTCCCCCCACCATTTTTAACAACTACTCTATTTGCTACTGGTTGAATGCCACAGCCTATATCCACAGCCCCATGTGTACTCGTCACCACAGCAGAAGCCTGTCTATACCAGATAAGAAAGCCAGAGAGTCATGCTTGGATCTCAATTAACTCTTTCATTCCAGTCTCTGAGACACCATCTATGGTATGGGAAGCTTCTGTTCTCAAATAATTTGGTCAGAACCTATTGACTTCCAAGGAGTTACTTTGAATTTACACAATTTTTTGCTGTAAATGCTGCTGCAAGAACAAGGTTTAAGCTACATTAAGCAATTTACACACACACAAAAAAATGATTTGTAGTCAATAAAGATACATAAATTTAAGGTCAGAAGGGACCATTATGATAACCTAGTGCAAAACACAGGACACAGAACCTCATCCAATAATTTCTGCATCAAGCCGAAAAATACCGTTGGTACTAAAGCATATGTTTTAGAAATATATCCTGTCTTGTAAGACTTCAAGTGATGGAGAAACCACCACATCCGTAAGCAAGTTGTTCTAACAGTTACATTTAAAAATTTGCATCTTGTTTTTAATCTGAAATTTTCTAGCTTCAGTTTCCAACCACAGGTTCTCATTGTATCTTCCTGATAGATTAAAGAGCCTTCTATTATCAGAAATCTCTGGCTCATGTAGGTATTTCTAGCCATGATCTAGTCACCTCATAATCAATTTAGTCTATGCTAGAGAAGGTTGAGTCCCTTAAATCACACTATAGTGTTATTTTCCAGACTGCAAATCCTTTTTGTAGCTCTTTTCTGAACCTTCTACAACATACTCTTTGAAGCATTAGCACCAGAACAGGACATAGTATTCTAATAATGGTCTCACTAATGTCCTATACATAAGTAATACCACCCTCCTGCTACTATTACTACTAGTAGTAGTAGATAGTCCCCAGTTTATCACGGATCCCGTTAGCTAGAGCATTGAACAGTGAGCTCAAATTCAACTGGTTATCCATCACTATCCTTAAAAGCCTTTTATAGAGCCACTGCATTCCAGAATATAGTCCCCCATCATATACACCTCTACCCCGATATAACGCGAATACAGATATAACGCGGTAAAGCAGCACTCCGGGGGGGCGGGACTGCGCACTCCGGTGGATCAAAGCAAGTTCGATATAACGCGGTTTCACCTATAACGCGGTAAGATTTTTTGGCTCCCAAGGACAGCGTTATATCAGGGTAGAGGTGTAAATGTGACCTACACTCCTTGTTCTTAGATGTGTGAGCTTGCATTTGGCTGTATTAAGAGACATATTGTTTGATAAAGATGGCACTTCAAAAAGCTAGTGTAAAGCTAGTGTAGATGGCGCTTCAAAAAGCTAGTGTAAATATAAATAAAAGAAGAGTATAACAGATTTTCTGATCACTACACAAGAGATCACTAAAAAGCCGTCTCCTCTGTATTAATGGATATTTAGCAAGTATAAAAAAAATTCTCCAGAAAGTAGATTAAGAGTGAAGTAGGAGTAAATAACTGTCCTGCCATTAGGAGGAAAAGTCAATGTTTCAGAGCTATTACTGTAACTTAATATTTATTTTTAATTACTAAAACCTTACCTTAAAACAACTTCATAAGTTTGCTTTTTAATTAAAAAAGTAGATTCTTTCAATCCTCCTGTGTAGACAGGGCCCTTATTGCAAATTAAAATGACATCTGCTGTTGTTGAGACACAACACCTCATTCACTGACTAAAAATACTGAGAGATTATTTTGGAAAACTGAAAGTTTATATAGCTATTCAAAGTATCTGAACAAGAGTTTTCTTTTAATACTTCCCAGCAGGAGCTCTTTGCTGATGTAAAGCAGAAATGAGAATTCAACTCCTATTTGTTTACATTGGAAAGCAGGACCCTTCAGAGTTGATGTAATTCAAGTTCCATTTAAAAATATGTACGATATAACAGTCATTAATCCACTTAGATCAAAAATATACACTACTTTATATGTCACTAGAGAGCAAGGAAGGAAACAGGAATTATGAACAGTGAGAATGCACAAGTTACCTGTTATCGAAAGCCAAACCCATCGTCGTCCCCCCAACCCCGTTACAAATGAGTTCTCGGTACCACTGCACCATATTATCAAGGTAGTTTCCTGTCCAACTGCTATTTTGTATTATTGCATGTAATGCTGAAAGTAATTTACTCTGATCTATGTGGAGCAGTTAGAATCTAATATTAGTGGTATTCTTTGTATATAATAAAATTGCATATCTTTCAAAAAGATCCTAAAATAACAGGATCCATAATTTCCTACACACTTTGTTTATCGAGAGGTCCTCAAGAAGAATACCCTAGTAAGGGACTTAAAGCTCTAATTAAAATCCATGTTAAGTTTAAGACTGACAAGTATCACACCTCCATCACTGATGGGCGTATACTGCCTGTCACCAAGACAGCATCCTGCAAGCTTTAAGAGGTAGTTCAGGAGTCTGATGCTATTACATTTCTCTGCATCATTACTACTGCTATGGTAGCTCTCATATGCAGGAGCAACAAAGTAAGTTGATTAATTAAGCAACATCCCTTACAGCAATTGTAGGCAACCTTAAAGAGCTAGAGAACCACTTCACCAAATGGCATCAGACAACACCACATCCTAATATCACACTAGCTTACAACATACTGATCCAAATATCACAATTCTATTTCAGACACCACAGATTGCTTGTGACTCTATGTAACCATTCAACATTGTCTTTCCTTTCTCCTTCCTCTCTCCCACCTAGTGAAAGAGATCCAAGCTGATTCAGTCCATTGACCAGCTTGACCGTGTGAGCCTCACAAAGCAAATTCCCATTAAACTCACAAATGCCACAGCCGCCACGTATGCCACTCCACCCCCCACTGAACAACCACAGGGGCTAAAGATACAGGTTGAATGCCACTGCCTGCAGCAAATGGAGTAACAATTGTAAGAAACATGGAACATTAAAAATGAGAGGAAGGAATATTGGGCATGCAGCATGTCTTCAAGAGAAGAGGAGAAAAGAAGTCTCAAGAAAACATCCCAATTTTTGATTCCCCCAAACCAGGATCTGGTAGTGGAAAAGATTAAACCAGGGGTGGGCAAACTCTGGCCCGTGGGCCACTTTCAGCCCGTCAGATGTTTAGATCCGGCCCTTGAGCTCCTGCCAGGGAGCAGGGTCAGGGGCTTGCCCCACTCCACCCAGCGCTCCCCAGCCCCCCATCTCACAATTCCCTTGATGAGCACCATCTTCTGGCACGCAGAACCACACTGCGCAGGCACGACTTCACCACGCTATTTTCGGAATCAGAACCCCGCCCCTAAGCAGCAGCGTGCCCAATCCCCTCCTCGCCTCCTCCGGCCTCACCCTCAAGAACCTCGAAAATGCCCAGGGGCCGCACCCATCTCATCTAGGGTGCCTCCACCCATGGCGGTGCTGGGTACGGCCACCTTGCTGCCACTGCCAGCAGGGCCCCTAGGAGTTCCCAGTACTGCTCCGTAGAGCCCCCCCACCGCACCACACCCCATGAGTCCCCCCCTCTCCACCTCGGTAACATCCCTTATAGAGCCCCCCATGGTATACCCCACAGAGTCCCACTCCTCCACTGGGCATTCAAGGACCGCCATACAATTTCCATACCCATATGCGGCCCTCAGGCCAAAAAAAGTTTGCTCACTGCTGGATTAAACCCTGTTAAAAAATAATTTTGTACAATTGAAATCTATGCCATATTATGCAAAGTATATGCTTGATTCGATACATAGCATTTTCCATATAATTGTGATTAGAATTATTGGGATTGTGTGATCTGCATATATCTTCAAACTAAACTAGATCAATAAGAAAGAGTTAACACAGATAGCAAAGAAGCCAACATTACATTTTCTGGCAGGTTCTATAGAAGCTACACAAACCTCCAAAATAAGCACATTAAGTACTTTGAGCTCAGTAAAAAGAGGGATATATTTCTGAAGTCTAGAAAACAGATTCCCAAGTCAAAAAAACAAAGCTTTCTTCACTGTTGTCTAAGGGAAATGTGGATCTCCTATTATATAGGAGGGGCAAATAAGAGGTTTTATTCTATGTACATTTTTCAGCTACTAGTCCTGTATTGGTAGAAATTCCTTCTCAACACTTCTGTATTTGTTTAGGTTCTTATTCTCTTTCCAACTAGATTAAATATCGGGTCAGGCACTCCATCCTCCAAGTTTTAATGTCCTATCACTTCCCACACAAAAGGGAAATGCCCTAAGATGAACTGCACTTCTTGCCGGGGAAAGAACTGTTCAGAAGCACATTAGCAACAGAATCCAACAATCCTAGGCAGTTTCAAATTAACATTGCTATTGCTGTCACAAAATGTTACTTCTGTACAGTAACACAAACAATAATAATAATATATGGAGATATATCTATCTCATAGAGCTGGAAGGGACCCTGAAGGGTCATCGAGTCCAGCACCCTGCCTTCACTAGCAGGACCAATTTTGCCCCAGATCCCTAAGTGGCCCCCTCAAGGATTGAACTCACAACCCTGGGTTTAGCAGGCCAATGCTCAAACCACTGAGCTATCCCTCCCCCCATCCAATAAAGAAATCATTTTTAAAGGTTATTTTATTCAGGCAAGTCTTGAATTAAGAGAAAATATTTTATTTCAATGATCCCACACTCACCTCAACGTTAAATGTTAAATTTAAGCATGCATTAATAGCCCACTCTTGTTGTGACTCACCTTTCCATGTCAGTCTTTCTTGGTAGTCTATTAAAAACATAAAAGCATTATTTAATGTTATATTATTACATTTCAATCATTTAGATATTTAGCTATACATTCATTTGCATCCAGCGAGGAGATCTTATCATTATGTAATGATTACATTTAAGAGTTAGCACTACTCCAACATGAATACATCACACACTTTGGAAAGTGTGTTTCAAGAAGTTGTGTAGTATTTCTCCATATTCATGAAACTAAATTTGACAAGTTTTACTGTTCAAAAAAGGTGCTGGTAGAAATAAGAGTTGTCTATTTATACATACAACAGGTGTAAAATAGACAGCATCAGCATTAGATCCACCATTATGCCCTACCAGCCTGCCTAAAACTGGAATTAGAAGAATCAACTTGAAAGATGGAAGACTTTAGCCTCTCTGCTGAGCTAGCCAATATGGATCTCCATAAGTACTTATAAGGCCCCCCAATCACTGTACCTCATTGATAACCCTCCAAAAGACAGGACAAAGACCAGCTAGCTCATTTCATGTAGACTTTAGACAAGTACAACTTTTGGGCCAAATGATAGGAGATGGATTGAGAAGTGCTGCCCGTAAATATCCACAAAGCTATCTCATTATCCACCTCCAAATTCCTCCTCAACACTCTTTTTTGTCATGATGCCTAGAAAAAGCTTTGCAATGGTTAAGCCACTAGTGTGCACAGACCACTGTCTATCATGCTGACTAATGTTGTCTCTCTGTTGAACTCCCCCCATCTATTTATAATAGTCTGTTGTGTCTTGTCATGCTTAGATTGTAAACTTCACGGGCAGAAAGTGTTCTTTGTTCTATACTTGGAAGCTACATTTTTGGTCACAGATCTGGACACATCAGTACTTTGTATTGGACAGTTAATTCTAAGCAAGGGAGATCATCACGCAAAAATAAGGATATTTTAATAGAGATAAGGAGCCCCTCTGCTAGCCAAATGCACAGAACATGTGGCATGCATTGAAAATCTAGGACATTCACATTTGGTTGAGATCCTCGACAGTCTATAATTCAATAGTGGATCAATTGTCCAACATATTCTTCAAGCACTGTTAACCCTGACAGTTTTATTTGGTATTAATTACATGAAGTTGCAATGTTTGGTATCATATCATATAGTACATAGTGTGCCTAATGCAAATATTTTGATAATACATAGAGCTAACAATGTGAGAATGCAAGAAGTCTGTAGCACTTGCATTCAGTACATTTTACTGTGAAAACCCTAAACCTCAAACTAACACACACTAGACACTGAACCAAGATTGTTTTCTTTACAGATTACCTGTAAATAGGATTTATAAAATGTCAGTGCACCCACAAATGTGCATCTCCAAAACCTGCTGAAATTCTAAAGTGGCTGGGCACGTCATGAGAGTAAGCTAGTCCATGGAAATATAGTTTACATGATCAGATTCAGTAGTTCTTGTTCTGCACAGACCTACCGGTACTTTCCCATTGGCCCAATAAATTACTCCTTTCCCTCTACCCCCCCCCTACACTACCATGTGAAGTTAATCAGAATAATTTAAGAGATGAGAGGTAGTTTAGATGCTAAATTAAACAAATTGTTCAGATTTAAGTTCACTCCTTGTTTGTTTTCACATCAAGCATTGCAGCAACCAATAGTAGGAGGAAACAAGACAAAGATGGACTAGCTTATTCTCATTACCCAAGCTATTTTTTTATTTTAAAGCGCTTCAGTGTGAGACATCAGAACTTAAAGAATCTCTCATAGTGTAACATATTACTAATGTAATTAATTTAAAAACTTGCAAGTTCCAATGTCATTAAAATTAATGTAGAGGCAAATGTAAATGCTTTCCGAACAAAAACTACGTTCAAGCTTTTTCTCTGTTCTCCATCTTTTAGGCCATTTGACGGATCCCCACAATTGAGCGGAGGATGGGATGAACCTGGAGCCGGTAAAAAGCCGCACAAGGTCTAGCTCCCTCGGGGTGGAGGCTTCGAGCAGGGGCAGCTCTGGGCACCCAGCCCCCTCCCCAGGGGCAGGGAACGGGGCGCCGAACGCGGCACTCACAGGTCCGCCAGCACCGTCAGCTCCGCGTAGGTCCGGTGCAGCAGGAAGTCGATGAGGGTGCTGAGCCGGTAGCCGGGGCTGGCCGCCGCCGTAGCGGTTCCCGGGGCCGGGGGGGCCGGGGCCGAGGCGGGGCCGCCGCCGGCCGGGACCAGCTGGTTACTCTCCAGCTGTACCGGCGCCATGGTGGCGGCAGCGCGTCAGCCCGGGCAGGAAGCGCGCGGGACCCCGGCTCCCCCCAAAACCCGACCAGCCGCAGGGACCCCGCGGCGGCTACCCGCTACCCGGCGGGAGCGGCCGAGCTCCGGCAGCAGGGGACGGGGAGAGAAGGCGGCGCCAGGAGCCTCCGCGGAGCTCAGAGCCCGCTCGGCGCAGGGGCCGCCGCCATGATGGGGGATACCGAACCGGAAGAGAACCGCTGCGGCGGACCGGAAAGAGAACCCTTCCGGCAAGCCCAGTCCGCAACCCCGCGGGCGCAGGGCTGCGCGGCGGCTCCCTCAAGGCAGCGCGGGGGGCGGGGCTAAAGCGCAACGGTCCAAGCCAGCGAGCGGGGGGTGGGGGCGGAGAGAGAGATCGTTGAGTGCGGACAGATACTGGGGCAGGCGCGAGCCCGGCTGGGGACGCCTCTGGAGAGCGAGTCGCAGGGGCGGGGCTGCTCTAGTGAGAGGGGGCGGGGCAAGCAGCTGAGGGCGGAACGCAGCCCGGGAATGGCCCTGGCGCTGGGGCAGCGCGCGGCAGGGAGCCCGGCCCGCCGCTGCTAGGAGCGTGGGGGGCAAGTGGCCGCGAGGCGGCGGGAAGCTGTCGCTGCTCTAGTCGGGTGGCCGGGCTGTCACCGGTGGGCGGGGGGCTCGCATCCGGGCATCACGTGGAACTGCACCCTCAATGGCAGGGTCCGTGCACTTCGTAGGGCCTGACTTTTGCAAGTTGCATAATCAGGTTGGGTGCCTCCGTTTTTGGGTGCCCAGCATGAGACACTTTAAAGGAGCCTGATTTTCAGACAGCGCCGAGCCTCCACCTTCTGCAAATCACACCCCGGAGAGGTGTCATAAGTTGGACACCCACATGTACGGTTTTGTTTGTTTTAAATACTAATAATGTGGAAAAGGTGGACTGTTGCGCAGGATGTTGCCCTGTCCTTACATCTGTCGGTCCTAGTCATTTCTTATTTGGATTTAATTATAGCCAAAGGCGGCACACCGACAGAAGCGATAGGCAAAAGAAAGGAAATATCTGCCTCAAGTGTTGAAGCAACCTAGTGAAATTAAGGAATCAGTGAGTAACTGGTTTCATTTTCAAAATGTACTATTATTTTTTTGAAAACCAGAACATGGATGCGTAATTATTTTTAATTTTAGGATTGTGCCTCTCTAATGTGATAGAATTTTTTGAGTACATCAACAGAATAATAGATGGAGAACCAGCTGACAATTTTATTTGGACTTTCCCAAAGTGCCTTTGACACAATTCCTCACAGACTATTAAATAATCTGAGTAGCTAAGGCTACATCCTAGGACTAGGATTATTTAGTTAACATATGTTTAATGATCTGAAAAATGTGAAATATTTGCAGATGACAAAATTATTTAGGATAGTGAACACTAGAGACAACTGCAAGGTATTTCTAAAGTTCCTATCAAAGGTAGGTTAATGGGCAGCAAAATGGCAGATAAGATTCCGTGTTGACAAATTCAAGCTAATACACATCAGAAGAAATTATATGAACTCATACATATGTTTGGCATCTAAATTAACTACAATCACTGAGAAAAAAAGACCTGGGTGTCACTGTGGAGAGTTCAATACAAAATTCTGCTCAATGTGAAGATAAGATAAATATCACAGCTCTATGTCCTATTTCAAAGTGTACTGCAATTTAATTCCATGTACAATGCATGTAGTATTAATGCAGGATATGCTATACATTGAAGATGTGAGACTGAAACATTATCTAAATTATATTCTTTCATACAATAGACCTCACTAAATTATACTAACTGGCACATTGATAGTGAATTACTGAATTTTGCAACTTAGTAAGTAAGAATAATACAACATAAATGTACTTTGTCTGTAAATGAAGTGTTTTGTAATTTGATTGTTATAACACTCTCCTATTAAATCTTTGCTGAGAAGCAGGGAGGGATCACTGGGAGAAGTAGGGGGTTTCCAGGCTAGTTAAATTCAAATTAACAAATTTCTCCTGTACTTTTATTTGCATGCATTCACTTAGTTCAGCAGTTCCCAGTCTTCTGTCTATTAAAGTTTTCTACAAATTTATCTATATTAATAATGAGAAGAAAGTATGTTTCAGTGGACAGGGAAGTACATTAGGAGTCAAAGGGTCTGGGTTCTGTTTCCATCTCTCCCACTAACCTGCTTTGTGATCTCCAACAAGTCACTTCATTTCTGTGCCTCAGTTTCCCCACATGTAAAATGGGGATGATGATACTTGGCCTCCTTTCTGTAGCACTTTGAGAGCTACAGATGAAAAGTGCTAAATAAAGTACAACTAATAAAGCATACTCTAGATATTTTAGATTGGCACTCAGATATTTATAATAGAGAATTTAGATGTTGGTGAATCAAAAGTATTTCTATTTAATTGCAGACTGACAAGGTTTTAGAATCAAAGGGGAAGGCAATTTGATAAATTTATTTTTCTTGAGGAGGTTAAATATTTTTCCTCCCCTGGAGCCATCTTTTAAATGTTTTAGCTGAGCCAGGAAGATGGACTGCACTCTTTATATGGGTGCTTTCTAACTATCCTGTCACAGTATATTTTAGAGCTTGGTCATTTGGTTCCCAAGTACAACAAATATAATGTCAATCTCTGCTGTCACACAGCACTGTTTAATGACACAAATACTTTCTTCACTTGATACTGAAGAGCTCTTCTAATAGTCATATGTAAATAACACAAAAATATACATTTCAGAGGTTTTGTTGATTGATCATTTGTTTTATTTACAGACTTGCTATAGTGTTTAGCATTGTAATATCTGAGCGCCTATATAAATTATATGTGTAATAAAAGTTTTATATAAATAATACGTTTTATATAAATCTCATGCTTTTAAGAAGAAGTAAGGCAGAAAATGTTTGTATAGTTCACCTTTCACATACAAGATCCGTTACTGTACTAGTAAAGTGGACTAGTTTATGAAGCTTCAAACTTTTATTCAATAAAACTAAAATACACAGTACTTATAAACTAACATACATCAATGTGCATTATACAAATATCAATGTCGAAATGTTTAGGTTTTTCCATTGTAACAATCTTATCAGTATCAACTTTCATCTACATGGATATGATGCAGTTCAACTGAAAATTATTGATGCTATTGTAATCAAAGTAATTTAATGAAACAAATTACTAGTTTATTATAGCATTTGTTTTTATTAGTGACTACTTTATCCTTTGAAAATTCAGTGTTCTGTACCACAGACCATTGGTTTGTCAATTATGCAGGATTTTTATACCTACAGTAGAGCATTCTTTGTACAACGGAGAGAGTATTAGTTGTCTATTGCGTATATGTACTACTTTTTGTGTTTATTAAAAGTCCAAGTTTATTTTTTTTAATTTCTTTCTTTTTTTTTTTTAACGGTGGTTCCATTTTCTTTACATTTTGTTCATATGATCAAATCTGGAAAACATTTGGTTTTTACATTTTTAATTGTAGAAGAATTTTACAGTAACAGGTTGAAAATTTTGTGGTAATCACAGATGCCTTGTAAAACAGGGTGTTACCGTGACAGAGAATCGCTTGTACAGTTTAGTAAAGTACATTACAGTTCTAATTATATGTCTTGAACAACTTAAGAAAAGAAACATTCTCCAAGTCAGAAAATAGTCTTTTATTTTATCTGTGAATATACAAAAGTCCCTTCTCTTGAAATACTGCAAATTGGATAGTTTTCGATCCTGACCATATTCACATTGCTCTGAACTTTACTAACAAAGTAGATATACATTGTAAATTCTAAATCAGTCTGTCTGTAGGAGACAGGAACTAGAGTTACTAACAGTCCTTTCTATCCTCAAAAGAGTGGTTGTCATCATTATTGTAATCCAATTAATTATAACTAAATGTACTGTCTCAACCGCACAAACTGTATTTTTCATTGGTGAATGCAATGTGCAGTTTTACAAGTAATTCTGAAATAGGAGCAAAACAGTTATATCCTTTCTTGACCCCACATCTAGGAAAGACTAACAAAGAAAAAGAAACCCTTGATCTAGCTCATGGCAGTAAAGAGATGAATTGCCCCGTTCAGTTATTGCCTTAAGAAGTTGACAATATTATCAGTAAAGCCATGGTTCTCCCTGTCTACTGCTTAGTGCTATTCACAGAATTTGAAAAAAAAATACAGACAGAAAATACAATGTGAGCAAATATTTCAACATGAAAGTATTTATGGAGAAATGACTTTATCTATAGAAGGTCCTCAGAAGATGGAGAAAATGTTAGGGAAAGTAGGCCTGATTAGTCATGCCCAGGGGGAGAAGGATTGCAGCTGTGAAGTGTTCTGTCCAGAGATCTTGGTTAAGTTACCAACAGACTGCTTGATCATAGTTAACTGCTGCTGGTTAATACATCCACATCGTGCAAGCTCGCAGTGAGGCCCACTCTTCTAAGACAACTACATTTTGGTTCCCACTCTTAATTGAATACCCTTTGTAAATCCACAAATATATTGAAATAAATTAGGGCTGTCAAGCGATTAAAAAAATTAAGCACGATTAATCGCACTGTTAATAATATAAATACCATTTATTTAAATATTTTTGGATGTTTTCTACATTTTCAAATATATTGATTTAAATTACAACACAGAATACAAAGTGTACAGTGCTCACTTTATATTTATTTTTATTACAAGTATTTGCACTGTAAAAAAACAAAAGAAATGGTATTTTTCAATTCACCTAATACAAATACTGTAATGCAATCTCTTTATCATGAAAGTTGAACTTACAAATGTAGAATTATGTACAAAAATCCTGAATCCAAAAATAAAACAATGTACAATTTTATAGCCTGCAAGTCCACTCAGTCCTACTTCTTGTTCCATCAATCACTCAGACAAACAAGTTTTTTTACATTTGCAGGAGATAGTGCTGCCTTACAGCATTACCTGAAAGTGAGAACAGGTGTTCTGATGGCACTGTTGTAGCTGGCGTCGCAAGATATTTACGTGCCAGATGCACTAAAGATTCATATGTCCCTTCATGCTTCAACCACCATTCCAGTGGACATGCGTCCATGCTGATGATGGGTTCTGCTCGATAACTATCCAAAGCAATGCGGACCAATGAATGCTCATTTTCATTGTCTGAGTCAGATGCCACCAGCAGAAGGTTGATTTTCTTTTTGGTGGTTCAGGTTCTGTAGTTTCTGCATTGGAGTGTTGCTCTTTTAAGACTTCTGAAAGCATGCTCCACACCTCGTCCCTCTCAGATTTTGGAAGGCACTTCAGATTCTTAAACCTTGGGTCGAGTGCTGTAGCTATCTTTAGAAATCTCACAGTGGTACCTTCTTTGTGTTTTGTCAAATCTGCAGTGAAAGTGGCCTTAAAATGAACATGTGCTGGGTCATCATCCGAGACTGCTATAACATGAAATATATGGCAGAATACAGGTAAAACAGAGCAGGAGACATACAATTCTCCCCCACAAGGAGTTCAGTCACAAATTTAATTAACACATTTTTTTAACGAGCGTCATCAGCATGGAAGCATGTCCTCTGGAATGGTGGCCGAAGCATGAAGGGGCATACAAATGTTTAGCATATCTGGCAAGTAAATACTTTACAAAGCTGGCTACAAAAGTGCCATGCAAATGCCTGTTCTCACTTTCTGGTGACGTAAATAAGAAGAGGGCAGCATTATCTCCTGTAAATGTAAACAAACTTGTTTGTCTTAGCGATTGGCTGAACAAGAAGTAAGACTGAATGGACTTATAGGCACTGAAGTTTTACATTGTTTTGTTTTTGAATGCAGGTATGTAACAAAAAAAATCTACATTTGTAAATTGCACTTTCACAACAAAGAGATTGCACTTCAGTACTTTTTTTTTGTTTATCATTTTTACAGTGCAAATATTTGTAATAAAAATTATACAATTTGATTTCAGTTACAACACAGAATACAATATATGTGAAAATGTAGAAAAACATCCAAAATATTTAATAAATTTCAATTGGTATTCTACTGTTTAACAGTGCGATTAAAACTGCGATTAATTTTTTTAATCGTGATTAATTTTTTTGAGTTAATCGCATGAGTTAACTGCGATTAATTGACAGCCCTAAAATAAATTTAAGACTGTGGCCTACACCAGTCAAAAGCAAGGACATTCAGAATTAAGCCTGAATCAGCATTCTCAGCCCACACCAACGTTACCTAGGTAATTGTCTGAGTTTCCAATTCGAGCTACTCTCTGAGAGTACCTTTCTTGGACAATTTCCAGGACTGGCAAAATTTTTGAAGGGGTAAATTCACAATCTCAAGCAACATTTATGACAGGTAGATGTAAATTACCTACACCATGCCTTCTTCATGTAAAAATCGGTTATAAACAACATACAAGTGATTCTAAAGTAGGGTAGGTCTCAGATATCTAACATATGGCTTCATGTTTAACTGAATGGCTGAAAACTTAGGTGAAAGTTTGTTGGTAAGCTCCTTGGACTCATTAATGACAGGCCTGGTAAAAAAGAAGAGATACAGTAAAGGGGCAGACTGTGGTATTAGCAGCCACTGCAGATATATTGGAGATGAGGGGCACTCCACAAGTGGCAGTATCTGGTAGCACTCTGCATATGGAGAAGAGAGGCAAAGCACAATGCCACCAGGTTCACTAGGGAAAGGCAAGCACAGAGAAAGAGCAACTCCACCCAGTGCCAGCCTTGAAACAGCAGCTGAGGCAAACTGAGATCATGGCACCACCTCTCTTTTAGGCTGTCTAGTTCAGTGGCTCTCAACCATCCCAGACTACTGTACCCCTTTCAGGAGTCTGATTTGTCTTCTGTGCCCCCAAGTTTCACCTCAAAAACTACTTGCTTACACTATCAGACATAAAAATACAAAAGTGTCACAACACACTATTGCTGAAAAATTGCTGACTTTCTCATTTTTACCATATAATTATAAAATAAATCAATTGGAATACAAATATTGTACTTACATTTCAGTGTATGGTATATAGAGCATAAACAAGTCATTGTCTTTATGAAATTTTAGTTAGTACCTACTTCACTAGTGCTTTTATGTACCCTGTTGTAAAACTAGGCAAATATCTAGAATAGTTGATGTACCGCCTGGAAGACCTCTGAGTACCCCCAGGGGTACACGTACCTCTGGTTGAGAACCACTGGTCTAGTTCTACGGGAGGCACTAAGACCTTTCTCCTTGCACCAAGATTCTCTGCCCCTTGTGCAGGAGGCAGAGGGAGTGCTTCCTGGTCCTTCTTCTTCACCCATGGCACACCCATGAGCAGTTAGAATCTGACCCATTGGTGGTTTTGTTTTCTTATTCTGTTCGGCAAAAACTGCAGCCTGTAGGCTGAATGTGGCCAGTTGTTGGCCCACCAGATTCTGTGGAATTTAAGCTTTCATTTAAAAGAAATATGTTCCTAGCCTGTCTGGCTGTAAAGAAACCCTAACTGATTACGATTTGATGTAGCTGTTTCACAATTGGATAGTGCAAAAAACCCTTCATGGAATTTTGCTAAATTTTAACATTTTCCTTTAGGCTGAGAACAAGGATAATTTTTAGTCCAAAGGGCAATTATTGTGTGTGGGGAATTGTGTTACAGAAAATCATGCGCATCTGAAAATAAGGTTTTATAGTGCAAATGTCTCCTCAAAAATAAATAAAACATAGGTACTACAATGTTGTAACATATACTGTATATACACCGCTACCTCGATATAACGCCACCCGATATAACAGGAATTCGGATATAACGCGGTAAAGCAGTGCTCCGGGGGGGCGGGGCTGCGCACTCCGGTGGATCAAAGCAAGTTCAGTATAACGCGGTTTCACCTATAACGTGGTAAGATTTTTTGGCTCCCGAGGACAGCGTTATATCGAGGTAGAGGTGTATCATATGGGGAAATGATTGAGCTTCCTCTCCATACATCTCTTAGGAGTCTTCTTCCTTCAGGCTTGAAAGCATGATTGAAAAACAGAGCAATAGAAAAGCTATCTCCCTCACTCTACCGCATATGGTGCTAGACTTTCAGTTTAGTTCTGCAGGTGTAGCAGCTCAAAGCAAGACTGAAACACGTGCAAAAAAATGGTATCTTTTTCAGCATATTTAGGACAAGCAAAAGAGCATTCACATCTAATTTTAAGCAGCCTTCAGAATGCAGTATAACACCTATGAACTCACTCATACTTAATTCACTTCAATCTGGTATTTTTAGAAATCATCATGCAATTCAGCAGTACTCCAGCCCATATCTTTTTTGTAATGGATGACTCAGCTCTACTTCCCATTTTTATTTATAATTAGCCTGTAGGCTTTGCCTACACACAAAAGTTGTATGAATTCAACAAAACTGGTTTAAAAACCAAATTAAATAAGTGTAACCCCCTTGTGCCCTCTTAAATCAGTTTAAGAGTCCAGTACAGGGGTTGGCAACCTTTCAGAAGTGCTGTGCCGAGTCTTCAGTTATTCACTCTAATTAAAGGTTTCGCGTGCCAGTAATACATTTTAATTTTTTTAGAAGGTCTCTTTCTATAAGTCTATAATATCTAACTAAACTATTGTTGTATGTAAAGTAAATAAGGTTTTTTAAATGTTTAAGAAGCTTCATTTAAACTTAAATTAAAATGCAGAGCCCCCTGGACCGGTGGCCAGGACCCGGGCAGTGTGAGTGCCACTGAAAATCAGCTCGTGTGTCGCCTTCGGCACCCGTGCCATAGGTTGCCTACCCCTGGTCCAGTATATCAATTGTCTGACAATGAGTCACAGTTTAGTGGGCATGAGTTTAAGCAGTTTGCAGGGAAGTATGGGTTTAGACATATAGCAGCTAGTTCCCGTTGTCCCCGATCCAATGAGTTGGTGAAAAATGGTGTGAAAATAATAAAGTGCTTAGCACTGTTAAATTACAGAATGCCAGCAATGAAGCCTGTGTTGTCACTTGCTAATAGTTTGTTCCATAGAAAACTTAAAAACGAGAATCCCTGCACTGTTAGAAATTAATGTCAGTCATGAGGGATTTGCAGATGAATAAGGCAAAAATTATATAGTTTGGGATCCTGGGAGCTCCCACCACTTCATGAAAATGATGCTGTGCATCTGTGTGATGGGAAACAGTGGTCACAAACAGCAGTGATTGCCCTGCGGTGATGTGAGATTGTCACCCCAAAAACTGGAGAAAGAGATGACACCTTTTACAAATCCCAGAAAGGAGGGAGATAAGTGGCAATGACTCTGCCATTTTCACCAAGAGGGTCTTCAACAAGCACAAACCACAGCAGGTTGAGGCAGTGGAGCCCCAGAACATGGAACAACCAGAACAAGTGGGCTTGCTGCCTCCTGATAGCAGTAGGGTTGAAGTACCAGGGGAGCCCCATGCCACTGTGCAGGGTACCTTAAAAAGTAATCGAACATTGTAAGTACATTTAGTTATTGGTTAAAAGTATTTGTAATTGTGTGTTATATTAATGTTGGGTTTTAAGTGTTACTGTTATTAAGAAGCAACAAAGAGTCCTGTGGCACCTGTTGCTTTTTACAGATCCAGACTAACACGGCTACCCCTCTGATACTGTTATTAAGGTTTGGCTTAAAAGGGAAGATGTAGAATTGGGGACTGTCTTTACAGCTGAGCTTCCCGATCAGAGAGTCTTGGTGGGGCACTGTGAAACTCTTGTAGTTATGCACAGCCAGTTGAAACCAGACACAGAACAAAGCAGAGCTTTGGTAAACTCCTTAAGCACTGAATGATCTGTAAGCACTACAATTGTGAGAATAATGTTGTATCACCGCTCTCTGGGAGCATATATCTTCCACACAGGGAGCAATATGTTTTTCTCTCCTTTTCATTCAGCCTCAACCCAGGCATGTCATTTTTCTTTCATAATAGGCACCATAGAAGCACACCACTTCATTGATTCAGTAATACACCAGCCAACTCCATCCTATCCATTTCTTACTTCATCTTGGGATCCCTGCCCTCCTGCATGCTGTACTAGTGCAGTGGTTTTCAACCTGAGGTATGCAGACTATGTCTAAAGGGTCCACAAAAGGTTGTCGTTACCATAGAACAGTGGTTTTCAACCTGTAGTCTGTGAAGCCCTGGGGGTCTGCAGACTATGTCTAAGACTTCTAAAGGGATCCGCACCTCCATTCGAAATTTATTAGGGGTCTGCAAATGAAAAAAGGTCGAAAACCACTGTGCTAGTTCATAATGCATAGCCTCGTCTTTGTGTAGGATCTGTATTGGTTCTCCTTTAAGCAGGGATTTTTTGCCAAACACTATTTCAGCTTCCTCTGTGCATTTTATGAGGTCCATCTTAATGGCTGTGGTTTAGTCTAGAAGGCTACTTACAGTGGCCCAATAATGACAAAGGTGTCAAACACACACCTGGCCTTCATAGCTAATAAAGACTTTGAATTGAACCAGACAAATTATCTGGCTTCCTGGGTTACTGAACACTGTCTTGGGCTGCTTCAGCTGGGAGTTATCTGCTTAAACTCTCTTTAAAATTCAGTCATTTGTGCCACTGAATCAATTTTAAATTTAACAATAATATTGCAAATGTTGAGATTAATAATTGGTCATTTGTATTTGATCGTGAATTTAAAGTGTGGTCCCTAAACTGCACTGTCTGAGTTTTAAAATGAAGTATTTGAATAAACTCTATCACTACAGTGAGGAGGAAGGGAACATAATCTCCCCAGTTGCTTCTGACTGCTTCCCTCCCAGCCCCAAGAGCAATTCTGCCTGAGCCAGGAGTGCTCTGACCAGCTGTTTTCCCTTCCCTGCTGCAGCTGCTCAGCAGCTCCCCCAGGGGCCAAGTGCTGCATCACAGGGGAAGGAGGAAACAGCAGCTCTGGATCAGTGGTTCTCAACCTGCGGCCCAATCAGCACACAGCTGCAGCCCATGTGACATCCTCAGGGCCATACAGATACTGTATGGTGGATGCATATAGTATATAGTGTGGATGCAGCCCACATAACACACAGAGAGCAGCATATGTGGCCCACAATAGTAAATAGGTTGAGAACCACTGTCCATTGCTTGTTTCCCTGCCAGGCTGTGAGAGATACAGGAAGAGCAGACCTATTTGGTCCCAAAGTTTATGATGGATCTCCAAATGGGATCCATCTGTTCAACCAAAAGGGCAGCCCCCTCTACAGAGCGGAAGGACCAGAAAAAAATAAGGGGATCAACTAATTCCAGGGGACAAGTGAAAAAAATAGGAAGGGAATCAGGATAGGAATTTCACTGGCTCTGCCTGAGCCCAGGGGAACACCTGCCAATTGATAGTGTCCCTCCCCCACACAGCTCCCCCAGGACGGCCTATAGGAGGGTAGGGTTGCCAACTTGTCTGTCAGAGAAGCGCCAAACTTATTATTATTTGTATTATGGAAATACCTATAGGCCTGAATCAAGACTGGGACCCCATTGTGCTAGGCACTGTGTACACACATGGCACTGATACACAATCACTGTGGAAATATGTCTCCAGTGTGGGATAAATGTATGAACAGCTAATATTATTTTGCACATCTCTTGAACTACGGTATTTTTGTATAAAGATATGCAGGAGTGAAGACCCTGGGTCATGTGGCAACAGTAATATAGAGAGCCTGAAGGTGCACAGGCCTGGCATAAATATATTTCTCACAGTTTCAGTTAACACAGCATTTTGCTGCAAGAAGAGGTATGGAGGGAATCTGGAAAAAGATGGTTTCATTTAAGATAAGGAAAGAAAACTAGTTAGGAACCAACTAAAAGAATGAGAGCAGCTAGGTGGGTAACAGTGACATTTGAGTAAGTGTAGCACATTAAGAACCTGTAGAAGCAGCAATGACCCAGGGAAGCAAGGGAGAACCCCTGAACACAACACTCCTGGCCTGCATTAGTAGCAGACCTAACCTAAACACTGGAATATTAAAGTAAAACCAGGTCACCATTATGTCTCAAACTACTTGACACTGCCTCTGCATCTAGTTACCATTATTTTAGTGTTCTTGATATTTCACCCTAATTGTATTTTTAAATCCTTTATACCACATGGATCTATGTGTCTCCAGGTAGTCTGTATTTCCTCTTCTCTATCTATTTAACCCTTTGTCCCGTGTCCCAATCAATGTATGATCGGGACGCCATTTGTCCCGATATTCAGGTAAGGAGGCCAGTGGGAGGGAGGCGCCGACTCTGTGGGTGCTCCAGGGTTGGAGCACCCACAGGGAAAAATTGCAGCCAAGCTCCCCTCTCCTCGCTTCCTTCTCTCCCCCTCCCCCCAGCGTGCCACATCCCCGCTCCTCCCCCCTTCCCAGCGCTTCCCACTGCCTAACAGCTGTTTGGCGGCATTTAGCGCTTTCCAGGTGGGAGGGGGAGGAGCGGGGACGAGGCGCGCTCAGGGGAGGAGGTGGAGAAGAGGCAGGGCAGGGGAGGGGACTTAGGGAAGGGGGTGGAATGGGGGCGGAGCGAGCATGGATGCTTGGGCGGGAAGAGGCAGGGGGTGGGCGAGCACTCACCTGGCAGAGGAGAAGTCAGCGCCGTAGGGGTGAGTGGCAGGCGAGTTGCGGGCGGGGAGAGTGAAGAGGTGAGTGAGCGAGCCAGCAAGTGGCAGGCGTGTGGGCGAGGAGGCAAGCGGTGAGTGGGGGACTGAGGAGGGATGCAGCAAGCCAGCAGGGGGCTGGGGGATGAAGAAGGGCATGGGGGGAGGCGCGAGTGGGGAGGGGGCAGGACCTGGGGCAGAGTGGGGGCAGAGCCTGGGGGGACTGACAGCACCCCAATGTGTCCCGATATTTTAGTGTTGTGATCTGGTCACCCTACAGGGGGTTGGGGCTTGGGGTTGGGGTGTGGGCTTACCTCGGGCAGCTCCCGGTCAGTGGCACAGCTGGGGGGCTAAGGCAGGCTGCCTGCCTGTCCTGGTACTGCGCTGCGCGTGCCCCAGAAACAGCCAGCAGGTCTGGGTCCTAGATGGGGGTCCAGGAGACAAGCCGCTCTCGCCCACAGGCATCGCCCCCCCTCCCCCAGCTCCTATTGGCTGGTTCCTGGCCAATGGGACTGCGGAGCTGATGCTCAGGGCAGAGGCAGTGTGCAGAGCCCCGTGGGCCCCCCCCCGTGCGCCCCCCCCCCGCCTAGGAGCTGGACCTGCTGGCTGCTTCTGGGGCGTGCACAGCTCAATGCCAGGACAGGTAGGGACTAGCCTGCTTTAGCGCTGCAGCATCACTGACCGGACTTTTAACAGCCCGGTCGGCAGTGCTGACCGGAGCCGCCAGGGTCCATTTTCGACCAGGTGTTCCAGTAGAAAACCGGACACCTGGTCACCCTATGGGGCCCTGGGCACAAAGAACATTTGGGCCCCCATACACACACCTCTGCTGGGTGGAAGCCAGGCCATGGTAAGAGCTGCCCATGGAGCTTGGGCTGCTGTGAGGAGCCCTGGACCCTCCACCTGCCCTGGACGGCACACCCTGGGAGGCAGGGACACAGACTGGGGGCTGCTCTCAGGCACCCCAGCTCCTCGCCCAGGGTAGGTGGAGGGTCCAGGGATCCTCAGAGCTTCCCAGGCTCCCTGGGCAGTTCTTACTACAGTCTTGGGTGACCATACGCCTGTTTTTGCCAGAACAGTGCCCTTTTAAAGCCCTGCCTGGACATCCCAACATTTTTTGGCAAAACAGGGCACTTGTCCATCATCAGTTGGCAAGAGCAAACGGGACAAATGCCCAGTTTTGCCAAAAAGAGATTCGGGCTGGGGGGAGCTGTATAAGGCAAGATCTGTTTACAGATACAGGGAGCAAAGGAGCAGTGTGTATATATATATATATTTATTTAAAAGAGAGGGGAAATTTTGGCTACCTAAAAGGCCCATTCAAATAAGGAAGGAAGGAATCTGAATGAAGGTGAGAGAGGAGCAGAGAAAAGCCTAGACAGCTTATATATAAAATGTACTGGGCTGGCTGGAAAACTCTTAAAATAAATAAATAAATAAATAAAATAAAATAAAACAGCTATGGGGAAAACTAGCTATTTATTGAAGACAACAAAGGAACCGTGTACAGTTGCTGCACTTTATTCTACTGTCTTTATTGTTTTAAATGAGTTAGAGCCGCCTATCTTATTGCAACAGGTTTAATAAAGAAAAACATGTAATGATTTCAAATACTTCAATTATTCCTGTTTAACCGAGATATATATGTAAATTTTCCTTTTTAAGTGGTTTGAGAAGCTGATGTAGTCAGAGCGTCTGAGCACAGGCTGTGGAGCCAGAAAAATGAGTTCTCTTCCTTGCTTGGTGATCTTTGCTTGTTGCATAATTTTGCATTGTCTGAATTTCACATCATAAAATGATTTTTACTTATTTACCTCCTAGCAGGGAGTGAGGATTAATCATTTAGCTTTTATAAAGCAGCTCAAAGTTTAAAAACAGTAAATATAAGCTACATATTTATTGGAAAAATACTAGATTGTAAGCTGCTCGGGGCAGGAGCCTTGTCTCTTTACATGTCAAAGAATTTAAAACACTATTAATATAAAATAGGAAGCATAGAAATAAATATGAATGAAAATAAATGGTTCAATGCACTAAAAATGTGTCTATCTTAAAGTTGTAATCTTGTCAATAAATTGTTTGGTTTTGAATTAATAATCCTGCTGATACTTGTAACAGTAGTTTTGGAACCTGTAGTTTCAGGTGAGTGAGTGTGGACAGCTGCAGCTGTCTGTACACATAATACAGCATTATGCCAGAGAACTCTGCCTAAGTGCCAAATATTGTAATAGCTGAGACATGAGGTTTTTTTATTAAAACAGTATTGTCTATTGGTAAGTGTTGGAGACTGGGAGTCAGGACTCTTGAGTTCTCTAACTAGCAGTGATACTTGACTCACTTGGTGCTTGACTGTAGACAATTCACTTAACCTCTGTGTGTTTCACTATACCCATGTGTAAAATGGGGGGAGGAGAGAGGGACGGGGGGGGGGTGTAGCTCCAACGGGAGGTGGAGGGGGGAGAGAGGGGCTGCGGGGGACAGCTCTGCATGGGGGGGGAAGGGAGAGGGGCTGGGGGGGGCAGCTCTGCGTGGGGGGAGGGGAGAGAGGGGCTCGGCCAGCCCCACACTGGAGGCAGGGGGAATATGCTCACCCTACCACAGCTCTGGCATCAGACCTGGCCAGAGGGCGGGGCCTCAAGGGGAAGAGGAGGAGCAGAGCGGTAGGGTCTGGGGGTGGGGGAAGGGAGAGGACGAGCAGGGGGCAGGGCCAGAGTTCCAGCCTGCAGGGCCCCCAAATTGGCCAGGGTCCCTGACCCATACAGTCCCCTCAGCCCAGGGTCCCCTCGGCCCATACAGTCATCCGCTACTGATTCTAAGGGCCCATTCAAGATAGAGGGGCCTGTTAACACCTCTGCAGTCACAGGTCAAAAAGAGGGGGTTAGTGATTACAGATGGTTGTAATAAGCCATAAATCCAGTGGCTCTGTTCAGTCCATGATTTTTAGTGTCTAGCAAAGTTATGAATTTAAACTCGCAGGCTCGACTTTAGAAAGTGTTGTGCAGGTTTCCTTTGAGGATGAGGACTGATCAATCACTCCATATCTGACCTCTTTGTGAAAAGTGTTCACCCACAGGTGACAAGGTGTTTTTGTCTTTTATCATTGTCCTGTGAGAGTTCATTCAAGAGCATAGTGATTATCTGGTTTTACCCACATAGTTGTCACTGGCGCATTTAGTGCACTGGATGAGGTACACCACATGTTGTGATAGGCATATGCAGGATCCATGGATCTTGAAAGGTGAAACCAGACAATCACTACAGTCTCAAATGAACTCACACAGGAAAATGATAAAAGACAAAAGCACTCTGTCACCTGTGGGTGAACACTTTTTACAAAGCAATCACTCTATATCTGACCTATCAGTCCTCATCCTCAAAGGAAACCTGCACAACACTTTCTAAAGTTGAGCCTGGGAGCTTAAATTCATAACTCTGCTAGACACTAAAAATCATGGATTGAACAGATACGCTGGATTTATGGCTTATTACAATTCTATAACCCACTAACCAACTCTTTTTGTCCTATGACTGCAAGGGTGTTAACGGGCCATTCTACCTTGAAGGGTCTCTTAGAATATGTGCTAACTACTTATGCTAAACAATCTCTTCCACTTGCATGTAGCTGTGACACTGGCACAGTACCTTTCCCAGGCCTGAAGAAGAGCTGTGTAGGTCGAAAGCTTGTCTCTCTCACCAACAGAAGTTGATCCAATAAAAGATATTACCTCACCCTCCTGGTCTCTCTAATATCCTGGGACCTACACGGCTGCAACTACACTGCATACATGAGAAAGAGAGAGACATTTTAAAAATCGGTAACAGTCCACTGATGTACTTTTGCTTATTCCTGGGCTGAGTTTCTCTCTGCCATTATCCAAGTCCCACTAAGCCTCTCCTTAACTTTGTAACTCATTTGTCCTTTTAACTTAGCTTTACAATCAAGCACTACTAAAAATGACCTACATAAATAAATCAATTTAATGAATAAATTATGAGTGAGACAGAGTAAGAGAATGAATGTGTGAGTGTGTGTAGGCGGATGACATAAAGGATCAGGCTGATAATACCAGCAGGAGCTATAATTTCATATGCTGTCATCACCACCGGAGCACCAGGGAAGAGCAAAGACAATTAGGGCACGTCTACATAGCAAAAAAAAGAAGCCAGGGCAGCAAGTTTCAGAGCCTGAGTCAACTGACTCAGGCTCGCACTGAGGGGCTAAAAGTGACTTAGGCATTTAGGAGCTTAAGATTCACTTAAAGTCAATGGGATTTAGACCCCTGAGTGCCTAACAGCCAGATTTTCAAAGGTATTCGATCATACACACTGCCTTGGCCACAGTTATTGTGAATTAAGAATACAATACATAATGGTGTGAAGGAACCTTTTAATCTCTACTTTTCCCATTCACGTCGGCTCCACTTTATCAGTGCTGCAATCCAATATCTTGAGTACCCATTTGCATATAAATTTCCTTGTTGCTTATTATGTTTAATTCCTTTAAGGCATTTACTTCCCTAGGTAGATTGGCAGATTTAGCACCAGCTAAAATTGTCTTTATATAGAATCATAGGACTGGAAGGGACCTCAGGAGGTCATCTAGTCTAGTCCCCTGCACTCATGGCAGGACTAAGTATTATCTAGACCAGGGGTAGGCAACCTTTCAGAAGCGGTGTGCCAAGTCTTCATTTATTCACTTTAATTTAAGGTTTCGCGTGCCGGTAATACATTTTAACGTTTTTTAGAAGGTCTCTCTCTATAAGTCTATATTATATAACTAAACTATTGTTGTATGTAAAGTAAACAAGGTTTTCAAAATGTTTAAGAAGCTTCATTTAAAATTAAATTAAAATGCTGATCTTAAGCTGCCAGCCTGGGGTTCTGTTCACCTAGGCCTGCAGCGGGTTGAGCGCGGCCTGCGGCCGGGACGCCAGCTGGCATGGGGCTGGCAGCTGGGACCCCAGACCTGCGGGGGAGAGGGGGCAGGGATGAGGGCTGAGGGGGTGCAGGGCAGAAGGCTGGACGTATGGGGGGGTCAGGGCAGAGGGCTGGGTGTGTGTGGAGGTGCAGGGCAGAAGGCTGGGTGTGGGGGGGTGTTCAGGGGTGAGGGCTGGGGGTGGGTGGAGGGGCACGGCAGAAGGGGGGGTGGGGGGGAGTTCAGGGGTACAGGGCAGAGGGCTGGGGGTGTGTGGGGGTACAGGGCAGAAGGCTGAGGGTGTGTGGAGGTTCAGGGCAGAAGGCTGGCGGTGTGTGGGGGTGCAGGGCAGAAGGCTGGGTGTGTGTGCGGGGGTTCAGGGCAGAGGGCTGGGGGTGTGTGGGGGGGTTCAGGGCAGAGGGCTGGGTGTGTGTGGAGGTGCAGGGCAGAAGGCTGGGTGTGGGGGGGGGGTCAGGGGGGGGGGCGGGGGGGGGGGGGGGGGGGGGGGGGGGGGGGGGGGCGGGGGGCGGGGGGGGGGGGGGGGGGGGGGGGGGGGGGGGCGGGGGGGGCGGGGGGGGGGGGGGGGGGGGGGGGGCGGGGGGGGCGGGGGGGGGGGGGGGGGGGGGGGGGGGGGCGGGGGGGGGGGGGGGGAGGGGGGGGTCGGGGCAGAGGGCTGGGGGTGTGTGGAGGTGCAGGGCAGAAGGCTGGGTGTGGGGGGGGGGTTCAGGGCAGAGGGCTGGGTGTGGGTGGAGGTGCAGGGCAGAAGGCTGGGTGTGTGTGGGGGGGTTCATGGCAGAGGGCTGGGTGTGTGTGGAGGTGCAGGGCAGAAGGCTGGGTGTGTGGGGGGGTTCAGGGGTGACGGCAGAGGGCAGGGTGTGTGTGGAGGTGCAGAACAGAAGGCTGGGTGTGGGGGGGGTTCAGGGGTGAGGGCAGAGGGCTGGGGGTGTGTGGAGGTGCAGGGCAGAAGGCTGGGGGTGTGTGGGGGGGGTCAGGGGTAACGGCAGAGATGCTCCCAGCCCCCTGCCCTCAGCGGCTCATGGCAGGGGGCTGGAAGGGATATGCCCTGTTCCACCCGCTTCCCCAAGGACCTGTCCCTACCTCTTCTCTGTCTCCTCTAGGGAGCAGCGAGCATGCTGCGGCTGGGCTCCGCCCCCTTCCCCCAGGCGATCAGCTGATCGTCGGGAGGGAGGGGCAGGAAGGCACCACGCTGGGGGAAGAAGCGGGGGAGGGGGGAGCTTGGCTGCCGCAGGACCAAGCTTCTGCCTCCTGCCCCCGCAGGAGAGAGCGGTGGCTGGGGGGGCTGGGACTGCGGCAGGCAGCAGCGTGCCACCCAAAATCGGCTCGCGTGCCATGTTTGGCACGCGTGCCGTAGGTTGCCGACCCCTGATCGAGACCATCCCTGACAGGTGTTTTTCTAAATTGCTCTTAAAAATCTCCAATGATGCAGATTCCACCCCCTCCCTAGGCAATTTATTCCAGTGCTTAACCACCCTGACAGTTAGAAAGTTTTTCCTAATGTCCAACTGTAAGCTGCGTGGCCGTCCCGCCGTGTCACTCTCTGAGGGAGGCCACACCTCCTCACACTATCACATACCTGTAAAGGTGAGCTCAAAAAGGGGGGGGGTTACGGTGGACGAGAAGCTGGATATGAGTCAACAGTGTGCCCTTGTTGCCAAGAAGGCTAACGGCATTTTGGGCTGTATAAGTAGGGGCATTGCCAGCAGATCGAGGGACGTGATCGAGGGACGTGATTGTACCCCTCTATTCAACATTGGTGAGGCCTCACCTGGAGTACTGTGTCCAGTTTTGGGCCCCACACTACAAGAAGGATGTGGAAAAATTGGAAAGAGTCCAGCGGAGGGCAACAAAAATGATTAGGGGGCTGGAGCACATGAGTTATGAGGAGAGGCTGAGGGAACTGGGATTGTTTAGTCTGCAGAAGAGAAGAATGAGGGGGGATTTGATAGCTGCTTTCAACTACCTGAAAGGGGGTTCCAAAGAGGATGGATCTAGACTGTTCACAGTGGTACCAGATGACAGAACAAGGAGTAATGGTCTCAAGTTGCAGTGGGGGAGGTTTAGATTGGATATTAGGAAAAACTTTTTCACTAGGAGGGTGGTGAAGCACTGGAATGGGTTACCTAGGGAGGTGGTGGAATCTCCGTCCTTAGAGGTTTTTAAGGTCAGGCTTGACAAAGCCCTGGCTGTGATGATTTAGTTGGTGTTGGTCCTGTTTTGAGCAGGGGGTTGGACTAGATGACCTCCTGAGGTCCCTTCCAACCCTGATATTCTATGATTCTATGATTCTACACGTAGTGCTCCAGCCCTCGGTCAGTGCGGGGCAGCAAACAGTTAGTAGGCCCTGACCTGCAATCAGGGCAGAGCGGTTAAGCAGTCTATGAACCCCAGGTAAGGGTAAGCACCCACAAAATCTAGACTAGGCTCAGATAAGGGTATAGTGGGGCTCAGGCAGGTGTGGACGGCAGCGTAACACAGGCCTCCTGGCCTAAGATGCGGGGGGGGACACAAGCCCACCCAACTCCACCTTGTCCCAGCCCAGGGCCCTGATAGTGGCGGAGTGGTCCGCCACTGGATCCGCCTGCAACACGCTGACCTAGTATCAGGCCATCACTCAACTAGACTGTCATCTAGTTTCCCTGGGCTACTTCCTACATCCCCAGGGTCTGGTACCTCTAGGTTGTAGTTGTCCTCTGTCTCCCCAGGGTAGGTGGCCAGCAGCAGCCCCAGCAGTTTGTCGGTGTCTCGGTTGTCCAGTGGCCCTGGGAGCTCTGGCCAGTCCTCAGGAGGCAAACCCAGCAGCTCCTCTGCAGGCTCCAGCAGCAGGCGGGATTCGTCTGTCTCCCATGGCGGCTCCAGCCCAACTGAACGTCTTTTGTACTTCCACTTCCTGTCCCACCCTTCCACTTCTGGCAGGGCAGGCGTGGATTTCCTGGTTCGGCCCACCAGGGGTGTGTGTTGTGGTTCCTCCCTATCACTCTCTGAAGGAGGCCACGCCTCCTCACTACATCAACCTAAACTGCCCTTGCTACAATTTAAGCCCATTGCTTCTTGTCCTATCCTCAGAGGTTAAGAACAATTTTTCTCTCTCCTCCTTGTAACAATCTTTGATGTACTTGAAAACTGTTATCATGTCCCCTCTCCGTCTTCTCTTCTCCAGACTAAACAAACCCAATTTTTTCAGTCTTCCCTCATAGGTCATGTTTTCTAGACCTTTAATCGTTTTTGTTGCTCTTCTCTGGACTTTCTCCAACTTGTCCACATCTTTCCTGAAATGTGGCATCCAGAACTGGACACAACACTCCAGTTGAGGCCTAATCAGTGCTGAGTAGAGCATAAGAATTACTTCTCGTGTCTTGCTTATGACACTCCTGATAATACATCGCAGAAAAACGTTTGCTTTTTTGCAACAGTGTTACACTGTTGACTCATATTTAGCTTGTGGTCCACTATGACCCCCCAGATCCCTTTCTGCAGTACTCCTTTCTAGGCAGTCATTTCCCATTTTGTATGTGTGCAACTGATTGTTCCTTGCTAAGTGGAGTACTTTGCCTTTGTCCTTATTGAATTTCATCCAATTGAATTTAATTTGTCCAGATCATTTTGAATTTTAATCCTATCCTCCAAAATCCTTGCAACCCCTCCCAGCTTGGTATCGTCCGCAAACTTTATAAATGTCCTCTCTATGCCATTATCTAAATCATTGATGAAAATATTGAACAGAACTGGACCCCCCCTTGATATGCACTTCCCAGAGAGTAGTTATCAGGTTCACAGTCAAGTTGGTTCATAGTCAAACTGGAATGATTTTCCAACCAGTTATGCACCCACCTTATAGTAGCTCCATCTAGATTGTATTTCTCTAGTTTGGTTATGAGAAGGTCATGCAAGACAGTATCAGATGCCTTATGTAAGGCAAATACTATTGTGTGCTGCTGCTCCATATTCTTTCCCCAAATAACTCTGTTTGGCTTTGAGTTATTTGCTTATCCTCTTTAAGTATTTGAAAATGAAATAGTTCAATAGATAGAAACTGTTATAATTTATGTAGAATTTGAACACTACAGGACAGGTCCTCAGCTGGCTCGATACTTTTTTTCTGGATGCAGTATGACATTAGCCTCAGTAACTCAGAACACTACAAAGCACTGAAATCACCCTTGGGACTTTATCCTGCTGTCTGTCTGTGTGCAGATCTCATTAAAGTCAGTGGGAGACCAGCAGATGGAGGACTTGCAGTAGTGAGCCCAGATGTTGGACGTTGATATCAGTATCTTCTAGTGAGGCTTTATTATTTAATGTCTCGTTGCATAATACAGACAGTGAAAAAGGATGAACAAAAGTTTTCATTCTCCAGAGTTATCATATAGACACACATGCAGAAACATACACCGTGTGCCCAAACATACTGCCACCTATAAAATATAGGGTCAGAGGGAATAACTATACAATAAGCATATAACACTACCAGTATTTAGGTCTGTTTTGGAGTATGTTTCTCATGGATCCATTACAGAAGAGTGAAAAGATGTTCAAATAATCCTTTCCATTTTCTTTAGCGTTTTAGTATCTTGGTATAATTTGTCTTCTACTCTTAAAAGCTCTAATATCATTAGGCCAGGGGTTCTCAAACTGCGGGTTGTGACCCCTTAGGGGGTCGCGCGTTTATTACAGGGGGGGTCACGAGCTGTCAGGCTGCACCCCAAACCCCGCTTCACCTCCAGCATTTATAATAGTGTTAAATATATTTTAAAAGTGTTTTTAATTTATAAGGGGGGTCACACTTAGAGGCTTGCTGTGTGAAAGGGGTCACCAATACAAAAGTTTGAGAACCACTGCATTAGGCAAAATGCTGCCCCAATTGATCCTCTCATGGAACTCCCAGTTTACTGCAGATGTCTAGGTGTTACCAGAATGTCATTTGCTAGCATCTCTCAGACCACAAATGCATATTCTGAATGTGCTTATCTGGCTGCAGGAGTGGTGTGCTGAACCACTATGCACCTGCCCATGTGCACAATTCAAGTGACTAGCTCTCCCTAGCTGTGGTTGTACTCAAGTGGGTTCTGTAGAATGAAATAGCCTTTTCCTCACAATCTAGGTATTACAATGTTCATCACTATACTTTCAGAGCACCTATGCTGATTTACAAACACAAAACCAGACCCCAATCAGGTCAATTGTGTGTAACTTGGCCAGGTTCCTCTACAAGTAGAAAATTAAGTAAACTAAGTTCAGAAAACTTGAAGTTGTTTAGAGAACATTAGAGCAGAAAGTCCACAGATGTTAAATGCTATGAACACTAGAGTGAGTTTTTCCTCAGGAAAAACTAAAACTTTGGAGAACTGTTTTTCAATGCTAGTGGACAGATGGTAGGTGAGCCTGCATGATAAATTCAATTTACCATGTGAATATCACCACTTCATAAGTGGTGTATAGAAATATATATTACCCCAGGAAAACCACATTTAGTGACAGTTAATGTTGTGGCAGGACACACTCCATACACCCAAAATCTGAAAAGCAGGGACAGAAGGTAAGGGGACAGACTTGTGCATTCCTTTCCACCTTTATATTGCCTCCATCACTGTCAGTAATAAACACCAGCGCTCTCTGAGGCTTTCAGTTCCATCTTCAACAGATGCACCAAAGCAATATGTACCCTGACTTCATCAAACTACCACTCTAATGCAAAACCCTAACAGTGTCTTCATGATTTTATATCAATTACATCTGACTTTCACATTCTGTGCTTTTGGCAAGTTATTTTGCCTTAAAACTGCTGAAGTCACGGTTAAGAATTTGTGTAAGAGTGCCTGTGCTTATGGAGTGCATCATCAATAGCTTAGTATTTGGTCTTACTCTCATGTAAGTGATGATGTCCCCACCACAGCAGGTTCACCTTTGCACACACATTATGGCTAAAACGTTTATTAAAAGTTCCATAAACAAACAATCCTGGTGTATGTTGTGTATTTGGTTGTCCAAGTATATAATTGATATTCTAGGAATCAGCACACAAGGAGCAACAATGAGGCCAATGGACAGGTCCCAGAGCATGTTAGATTTCTTGCAAAAGGGTACAAAGAAAAGTGAGACAAACCAGTGAACAACTGTCTAAAGGGATGACTTTTAAATTCTTGTTGTTCTCTCTGTATCAATTAATTCTTCATCAAATCACCATGAGAAATTCCAAGAATACTCAGTTTATATTCTGTTTTGTTTTTTTGCCATTTCAATGCGGTTTTTACAAAATTAAGATTTAAAGCTCCTGCTAAAACTGAACTCTGTAACACAACCTTACCCATACTTCACCATAATATGTACCTATGCACACAGAGATTAAACACACTCCATGGAGTATTCTAATTGAATCCTGCCCCACAAATTTATGTAATTTATTTGGAAAAGAAAATACTAGCTACATTTTAAAATTTACAGGTAGATGCAATTCTAGATTGTTACAGATAAATAAACCTTTTAAATCCTTGCCCACCTCTATTTAAAATATAATGTGCCTCTCTGCTTCCCTTTTCAACTAGTTTTCATTACTGACACCACAACAGGAAACTAGCCTGCAAGAGAATGATCCATGGGTGTGTAACACTAAGATAACCCTCCTGGGAAAGGTAGCACGCTGACAGTTAACTATGGCAAAGCACACTCTTTTGACTGTACACATAATTATGTGACTTGGGAAGGATTCTTTTCTCCCTCCTCCAATTGTAACTTTAGCCACTAAGCAGCACTGCTTTAGAGTAGGAGAGAGAGTCAGGCTTTGCCACTTACTTACACTGACACCTTGGGCAACTCACTTAACATCTCAGTATTTCACTATATCCATCTGGAAATTAGTATTGGGACAGAGATGGCAATTTCCTGCACTATCCTGGACAAACCTCATTTAATTAATTTTATGTATCACTGTGGGCCAAGTACTGTATGCATTTTCATGGGGGAGGGAGACCACAGCCTTCCAGGAGCTAAGAACAGGGGGGAAATGTGTAAGTAAATTCACTTGGCTTGTAACACCTCCAGAGAGGCACCATCACCTGGAGTGACTCACATACTAGTTCAAACTGGATTCCCTAGAGAACCAGACAAACAAACAAACGACTTCTGGATAAATAGCCTGAGTTAAACTGATTCAGGGCCTGCTTTCTGATCAAGCAAACAAAAAGGACCTTCTATCCAAGGGAAGGACTTGACCTATTCAGGGGTATTCCTGCTCTTAACAAAAGGGGTTTTGAACTTGAAACTACAAACCCCACCTAGAGGTTTTTCTGAAGGACTGACCACCTGATAGAGCCCTTGTTGGAGTTGGGGTGATCTCAGGTAAGCTTATTAGCATGTGTGTAGGTTCTTTTATTGCTTTTAATAAGTTCTCTCTGCAATGCTTTCACCTTAAAAATAAATGTGTTGGTTTAGAAAGAGCTGTGTGATACTTATACTTGTGGGCAGTTACGCTATTTGTAGACTCTGAAGAGAAAGCAAAATATAGATGCAGGTCCGCTGAGGCAGTCTGACTCACTGGGGAATTCACCCTGTCGGCAGGAAACTGGAAAACCCCTGGTCAGGAGAGGGAGAGACAGGCCTCTCCCAAGTAAGGTGACCAGATAGAAAATGTGAAAAATCAGGACTGGGGGTGGGGGGTAATAGGCGCCCATATAAGAAAAAAAGCCCCAAATATCAGGACTGTCCCTATAAAATTGGGACATCTGATCACCCTACTCCCAGGAGGTGACATCTGAGGAGCTGGGAACCTAGAGTGCCCTTGCTGAACTGCCAGGGGTAAATACAGGTGAAAGTTGTTCTGAACTGTGACAACTTCCATTATCCATTTCACAGTTGAGAAGAAAGTGTAAGCCAGATCTTCTCACACACTGCAGATCTTGTCTTTCGGTGTGTCTGGGCGTGGAACATTGAAATGAAGGTAAGTTAGGCAATCAGTTATGAGAATTCCATGCAACAAACACTTATAATTAATGTAATCTTCCTCTCAGCCTCCTGTTACACAATGAGTCACTTCACCTTGAAGTATGGTACTTTGCCTAAGCAAAGCTTAAGTCTATTTTCCATTTCTTAGATGGATTTTCAGTTAACACGTATAGCAAAAGCAACCCATGAAAAGGTTTAGCTTGTATAGTTTTATTTTACACACTATTTTATTAGAGTTACAACTAAAACATCCAGCAGAACTACATTCACATAATTTCAGATATGTTCAGTATAATCCGTATGCATTTTGAGTGGCCCTCCCTTCTTGCACACACACTCACCTCCCTCCCAAGCTCGTCTGGGAAGCTCTTATTTTTTATTGTTTGCATTTAAAATGAAGGTTAGAGGAAAGGATGTTTATGCTAGAGAAATAACTTTAATCAACTTAATACAATATCACTATCAGTGACAGCTGCTGAATAGCTCCACTCACTCGAATAAGAGGGGCATGCACCCTTCCTGGCTTCTCCCCAATCATTTGTGCTCTGACTCCATCTGATGGACTTTGGAAGATAAAAAGGAAAAAACACGACAGAGATAAATCTCGGTGAATCAGTTTTTGTCAGAAGTGATGCTGTGTTGGTGTAGATGAAGAGAAGGCAATGCGTCACACACGCTGGCTGTTTGATAACTCCTTCCCCTCCAGTTCAACCTCCCAACCACAGGGCCCACCTGCCACAGAATTTTCATGGCAGTCAGGAATGGTTAGAGGAGAGACTGATCCCATGTCTGACTTATTTCACGACAAACTCTCTTGCTCCCATTTTGGTCTTGTCTTCACTGCAGTGGGAGGTGGGGTGGTAAAGTGTGTCCTTAACTGTAGTTAGATAACTTGAGTTAACTGATGTTAAATAAAATCCTAGCGAAGACAAGGCAGCTTGTAATTTTCACGAGTTAGCAGGTTAAGTTAGAGCCTATGCGGGAAACTGTGCCCCTAATAACATCCCAAATTAAAGGACTCACTGGTATCTGGTAGTGAGTTTCAGCCGGCCTAAACAGTTCAAAGTGCCCCAATAAATGAATGTCAAACTGTATCTGATGTGTCATGTAAGGGGTCATTGGAAAACTAACACACTGATCATTAATATTCTTGCATAGTGTACATATGATAAACAGCCAAGGGACCATACAAATATGAAGGAAATATAGAACTAAAATGTGTTTACCAGATAAGTCTGGGGAGCAGGTAAACAGGCTTCTCCCAGTCAAAGGACAGGTTGGGGCCTCCTGCCAGGTGTCATCAGTGTAGCTGAGCAATCACATGTTGTAACGGGTTGTGCTCACCACTGTGGTGCCTCCTGCTGGTTACTCCTGGAATTAGCTCTGTCTGTCAGCAGGGCACCCTCCTCTTGTGGTGTCTCACTCTCCGTCACTGCTTCTCCACTGTCTCTGCTGTCCATGGGGACCCATGTTGCTCAGGGACCATGGCATCCTCTTCAGGGCACGGCCCTCTGGCTGTTCCCCAACTGTGTTGTCTCCCCCCTTCCAAGGGAACCAGCAGTCTGTCACCCAGCCTCTCACCGCAGTGGCGAATTGCAGCCCCTAGTCCAACCCCTTGGTCAGGGGCAAACTGTAGTCCTTTGGCTGGCCACTTCCTTTGGCAGCCAGTGGGGCAAAGGGTTGGGGGGCAGGCCCGCCCGCTACTCTGGGCCCTGACCCAGGTACCCTATAGCGAGCAGCCACTCACTGCCTCTCCTTCCCCTCTGCCACCACCTGCTTTCCCTGGGCCACTTCCCCAAAGCTCCAGCACCTACTCAGCCCTCGTATCAAGGCCTCAGTCTAGGAGCCAGCCAGGCTGGAGCTCCGCTTACTCCCCTAACGCTGCCCAGCACTGCTCTGTCCCAGGTACTTCTCCCTCAAGCTCCAAGGAGAAACTGAGCTCTTCTCTGCCCTGCTGCCCTTCTTATAGGGCCTAGCCTGGCCCTAATTGGCTGCTTCTAAGCCTTCCTCTGATTGGCTGGGTTCTACAGCGCCACTCCAAGGGCTGCTATTAACCTTTTGACAGCTAGTGAGGGGCACCTGCCCCCTTACACATGTCAAGTGGCCACTGGTTTGCCTTTTAGCAAACACCAGTGAGGTAAGAAACCAGCATGGAATTTCTTTCACCAACAAACTCCATGTCTCCTTCCTCACAGCTTGGATGAAGTTTACTTTGGGGGATAACCTTCAGAAAACTCCATTTCAAAGGTTCATTAGACTATGAAGAGGGGCAAAGAACCCCAAGGTATGTTTCACCTAAGAAGACAAAGGAACTTTGGATTTTGTGGGAGATCCTGACCAGAGAGCCATCATGCTGGAAGGTCGTGTGGTAAAAATCTTACCTTGAACCAAGACTGTAGTTTTGCTAAAAGTCTTAGCCTCTAGAAAGCATTTTTCACTTTTATTTCCTTGTAACCTTTTTATAACTTTATTCTTTATACTTGAACTCACTTAAAATCCTATCATTTTTTGCTAATAAGCTTGTTTTGCTTTTAACCTAAACCAGAGATGCTCAGACCTCAGTGGTTTAGGAGCCAAATTAGCGATCAACATTACCCAAAAGACCCACAGTAGTGTGAATTCATTGTTTCATTTACTATATATATATATTATTCTCACAGCAAAATGACTGACCAAGCATTATTATTTTATCAACTACAATTGGTTAATAACATAGTAAAAGCATCCTAACTGGTTAATAACTTAGATTGGTTAATAATTAAATCACACAGTGATTTCATAGCATGTGCTGCAAAGAGCTGCAGGAGACATATTAAAGAGCCACTTGCAGCTTGGGAGCCCCAGTCTGAGTAGCACTGATCTAAACTACCCAGTGCTGTGTTTGAATTGAAGTGATTGTTAACTCCAGTTAAAGGGGTAAGTTATGCATTTTGTCTCTTTAGAGGAGCAAACAAACCTTATTATTCCTCTGAATGGTCCAGGAAAGGACTGGACATTGCAGAACACACAGTTCTGGGGGGGAAATTTGGGACTGGGAGGTCTTGGGCCCATCTTGCTGGGGTAAACAAGGCTTTTGGAGGCCAGAGTGTGACTGTGCTATAACAAGCAGGCTTCTGGAGTCAGAGCTGGTCCAGGGCAGCTTATCACACAGATGCTCAGTACACGCTTATATGCTGGCTGGGAGCATCCAGACAAGGGAACTACAGCAGCAGAGCATTTTAAGGCATTCAGGGTTATGGGGGAAATATCTCCTGCTTTGAGCAGGGGGTTGGACTAGATGACCTCCTGAGGTCCCTTCCAACCCTGAGATTCTATGATTCTATGATGACACAACCCTTCCTGGGTCTGTATTGCACCCCAGAATGTGGCAGAAAACTAGTCTGTAACTTGACCAGCTAACTTATGTGAAAACTACAAATTGCCTTGTCGTTATTAGGCTTGTACCTTGCATTAACTCAAGTTAGCTAGCTTGAGTTAAGAGCACACCTTTTTTCGCAGTGAAGTCATGGCCTTCAACCATTTTTGACAGTTTTGCTCTCCTCTGTAGCAGGCAGTTCAGGGCCCCTACAGTAGGGGAGTGTATAGATTTTATTTGCTTCTTTTCTGAACTAAAGGAAGATAATCAGGGGTGGCACCAGCGCACCAAGTGCGTGCCTGGGGCGGCAAGCCGCGGGGGGCGGCCTGCCGGTTGCTGTGAGGGCGGCAGTCAGGCTGCCTTCGGCGGCATGCCTGCAGGAGGTCCGCCAGTCCCGCGGTTTCGGCAGCAATTCGGCGGCGGGTACGCCGAAGGCGCGGGACCGGCGGACCTCCCGTAGGCACGCCACCGAATCCGCGTTACCAGCGGACCTCCCGCAGGCGCGCTGCCGAAAGCTGCCTGACTGCCTTGCTTGGGGCAGCAAAAAACATAGAGCCACCCCTGAAGATAATACAACCGAGAGAGAAAGAACGTGGAAGAGATATTCAGTGACAGGTGTGATTGCTGCTATTTCCATGACTGCCAAATGAGTAAGTAATGGAGAGGCTTTTAAAAGGTGTTACCAGATCCTAAACATAGAGTCATGTTCTTGGTTGGTTTTTTTTAATCCACCTATTTCTGTACCATACAAGGCTGCACACATCCTGGAAAAGCAATTGAAGGGCTCCCACACTGTGAAACACTGGCACCTTTTTTTATTAATTGAACCTGTCTCAGGGCTATGCCTCTCTCCTACTGGATAATCTGAATCTTTTCAAACTCCTGTGCAACTCAGGATTCAGCAGCATTGAAATGTTGCTGGAAAAGTTTGTGCTGAGTCTATATTCAAATCTGACCAAACTCCGTGGAATTTAACTCCTTCTCTTCAATGCTAGCCTGTATATAAAGTAATAATTCCATCTCCATGGGAAAAGTAGGTTATATATTTCATCTTTGTGAGTTGAAGCTTATAGCAAGAATATAAAAATACTTTGGCTCACTGGCCCACTCCTTTCAATACTGAACAAAGTTATTCACAATTGTACCAAGAGCAAGTTGGGAAAAAGCCTATCAAAATCACTATGCAAAGGTTGGCATAGGAGCAGCATAATGCTCTGCCACAAGGGAGATTTATCTAGGTATTTATACCACATGCATCGCCACGGTAACTGAATGCCTTACAAAATGTAGACGTTATATACAGAAGGAGTTCTGCTATTCTCTCCCTCTGCCCTTCCACCTGGTGGTCAGATTTTTATAGATGCTTCTACACAGGTGCTGGAACTAGGGGTGCTGCTGCACCTCCTGGCTTGAAGTGGTTTCCATTATATGTGGGATTTACAGTTTGGTTCAATGGCTCTCAGCACCCCTATTCTACAAATTGTTCCAGCCACCCTGTGCTTCTATTGTGAGAAAGCTAGGTGGCTGTAGTGAGTGGTGCAGATCACTCTGAAGTCAGTGAGGTTTGCTCTCGTTCTGCTCAGACTTTCCAGTGCATGGTATAAAACCCTTGCACCGAGTTCTACAATCATGGGCCAGATAATAATAAAACCCTGTCTCTAACACTTGCAAGTGTGGCTGGCAATTTTCATAGGCATCTTAGTAATACCCAAGACAGAGGAACATAGCTGTTGTGGGAGGTCACCAAATTCTAGCTCATATGCTCGTCTCTTGCTTCCCAAGCTGGCAATATGAAGAATAGGCTCATTCCCTATGATGGAGATGAGCAACTCCATTGATCTCTTCTGCCAGATGCATTAAGCAGTAATCATAGAATATCAGGGTTGGAAAGGATGTTATCTAGTCCAACCCCCTGCTCAAAGTAGGACCAATCCCCAGACAGATTTTTACCCCAGTTCCCTAAATGGCCCCCCTCAAGGATTGAACTCACAATCCTGGGGTTAGCAGGCCAATGCTCAAACCACTGAGCTATCCTTCCTTCCCTCCCCCATTTGAGGGAATCATTGGTGTGACACAAGGCTTGTGAGGGAGAGAAAGGAGGCAATGGCCAGGAGGGATACTCAGAGCTTTGAGAGGAGCTTGGAGGATCCTCTCACACACATACAGGGGAAATTAATATTCAACTATGGACCTTTCTGCATGGTACAAATATTTCCTGCTTCTTTACAGAAAACATTGCCTGGTGAAAGCACAAGAGTCTGAGGCAGGCGGGTGCTCTTGTTTGACACTGAGGGCAACAACACTAACCTCTCAAGGGCGTTGTAAGGCCAGTTCATTAGTGTATGCACAATGCTTGGGAGATTGCATCAGATACACACCTGTCACTGGGCTTGACTTCATTTGAACATTAATACATGCTAGGCTTGGATCCAACAGGGTTTACCCAAGATGAGGTGACACAGTGTTAAACATAACTAGTCCCTGTCTACACTGAATACAAAGTTGTGGTTAATGGGACTCTTGAAGGTTATGTTCTAACACAACATAATTTTTTAGTGAAAACAACCCAGCGTGGCTTTTCAGAGGGAAATGTCTGAAAATGCTACACCTATTTTTATGGCAATCTAATGCACTGACAGAAAAGATTTGGGGTCAAGCCCCTAGCATGCGAGGGTAGCGGTGGTCAGGAGAATTGTGAAAGCAAGGTACTCATTCTTAAGGAGCAGGAATATTATACTTTTCTCCCTTGAGATCTTCTTTTACCAAAGTAAGAAATTGCACTGACATACTCCAAAGAGCGGCACCTATTTCTAAGTATCAGAGGGGTAGCCGTGTTAGTCTGGCTCTGTAAAAGCAGCAAAGAATCCTGTGNGCTGCAAAACGTCTGTTAGTCTATAAGGTGCCACAGGATTCTTTGCTGCTTTTACCTATTTCTACGTGATAAATGGAGGATTTATGCAAGGCCAGAGAGGTAATATAGGGATAGGAAGTCTGGGAGAATTTAACCAAGGGGAAATTAGGTTACATTCACTGTATATTGTTGTTTATCTGAATTAGTTAGTATAATGGGTAGAATACAATGATATTATGAGCATAGTACTTTTTTGGCTGTAGCTCCACACTTAAGTAGGCACAACGAAGGACCAAACATTGCTGCCTAGAGATCTGATATTTTATGCACAGTATGATTTCTAATTGCTTGAATAATACTGCACAGTAAGAGTTATTTCTCCCTGCCTGAGATATAATAACCTCTTGGAATATCATGTAGCTGATGATCTATTGGGAGCATTTTTGCATGAGCTGTATTCCCGAAAAGCTAAGCATTCAGAAAAATGAATCCATAGAAAGTGGTAAAATAAGTTCCAGCAGCTGAATGAGAGGACTCCTCAGAATTTATATATAGATCCTTTTTCTTAAACACCCACAGTCCCCGTATTAACAACAGTGATTCAGAAAAACATCCAGCAGAGCCCTGAGGCAAACTATTGTGCGTAATCTTTGCACAATTCATTTAAAAAGAACCATTGTTTAAAAGAATGGAATGAACATTACAAGACACTTTCTCAATAAAGCTGTTTTGCAGTACACTATCTTTATTTGGACAGGAAGCTTCCTACTGTTGCTATTTTTAATACACCAGCTTAATTTGTTTTGCATCACGGCATTAGTAAAAACAGATTTTCCTTTAGAAAAAAAAATGGAGCAGTTCATCCAGAAACCACAAAGCTTAATGTTCAGAAGAACTGAGTGAGCCTGAAAAGTGTAATAGGGTCAAAGTCAAATACCCATCATCTGTGACAAAGTAGCTTGTACTTGAGCTAAGCCTTTTCACTTTACGAGCAAGTCAGATGTTTGCCATCTAAATCTACAACCACATTTTGCTTTCAGGTTCATGTGGGGCCACTCCCATTGACTTCAGCCAACAACAAGAGTTGAGGAGAGTAGAATTTAGCCCAGAGCATGCACACTTTGTCACTCATCTTATCTTGCCTTACAGCCACAGCCTCTTTTCAACATTTCCCTTTGAGAGTCCATCCACACTAGGAAAAGGGGTTTACTTTAGTTTTAACCATTTGTTAGCTAATAGATGGTAACTAATGTGCGATAAAATCCTAATGCGGACAAGGCAGGTTGTAGCTTTCACACGTGTTAGTTATGTCAAGGTAAACACTAAGGGTACGTCTACACTGCATTTTAAAACTCTCAACAGTGAGTCGCAGAACCTGGGTCTACAGATTCGAACTGCAGGACTCATGCTATGGCGCTAAACCAGCTGTATAGACTATGATACCCTGGAACCACAATATTCACCATTATCATGTAATTAGGATATGTTTTGTACACAGTATGCTTTGTGACGTATCATTCTAAAAGTCTTGATCTGCTAGAGAACGGGCGGGCAAACTACGGCCCAGGGGCCACATCCAGCCCTTCAGACGTTTTAATCCGGCCCTTGTGCTCCCACCAGCGCGACTCCCGGAAGCAGTGGCATGTTCCCACTCCGGCTCCTATGCGTTGGGGTAGCCAGGGGCTCTGCACACTGCCCCCGGCCCAAGCACCGCCCCCACAGCTCCCATTGGCCGGGAACTGTGAGTCTCATGGTATGTCTACACAGCACAGGGGTTTTAAAACACAGTGTAGATGTACCTTAAGAGGGAAGGTTGTACGTGGTAGTAGGTATCTGCCCTTCTGTTTACAGAGTACTTAATACCAACAGCTGAGCTTGCACAGGGGTGAGGGTGAGAAAGGGGAAGTTGCAGAGAGACACTTCCCCAGCACCAATCCCCAGAGATGTTCCAAGCACACTCCACTGCAGCAGCCCCACCACTACTTGAAAAGAAGCAGCATGTGCATCCTGGTGTGGCAGCCTTGCTAGTTATCTAGGGGCTGCGTAAGGACTTCCCGTGTTCCCTTCTGTAAGACATCACATCATGGAATTTTTCCCTTGCTCTGGTCAGTTGCTGTTAGGGCTCAGCAGTTATCATACTAGAGTAACTTAGTTCTAACAATCAGTGGAGGTTGCAGTTATTATTGAACAACTGGTCTGCTTAAATCTTGCAATCAAAGCTCTCTCTCCTCCGAGAGACATGAGCGGTGTCAACAACACTAAGGGCTTTACAAAAACAATCTCAGCCTCATCAACATTTTCAAACTCAGGAAGCGCATAGCCCTTTGAAATGGATTAACTTGCACTTAGGGCTAGACTATGGCTAGTCCTGCATGAGTGAGCGAGTGGGGGGCCACAAAAAGCCCTTCAATGCCTTGCACGTGTGTGCAAGGAACAGCCACCATCTCAGGCTACGTACAGCCTATGTCAGCATAACTTATGGCGCACAGGGGTGTGAAAAAACCACTCCCCTGAGTGACATAAGTTACACCAACATCTACATAAGCACTTGCGTGCACAGCACTATGTCGGCGGGAGAGCTTCTCCTGCCAACACAGCTTCTGCTGCTGGCAGAGTTCATTATGCTGCTGTCGTACAACTGGGTATTTCAGTTTTATACGTCAGGCGCTGATGGTGTTGGGGCTGTCCATATCGCTCAGGCACATAAGTGTATAGAATGCCAAATTACCCCCCCCCTCCAAAAAAATAGCCCCAAAGTACTTTCCAGTGTATTAGGGTTACCAAGTCTGACCAAGCAACTGGTGTTATAGGACTTCCTCTAAGTGCCTCGTCTCAAACAATGGTGAAGGAAGTTTCTAAAACACCAGGCAATATACCCAGCATTAAGTGTGACCAATTGTTGGCTCATGTACATGGTGGGAACTGAATGGACTGCATGGAGCAAGAACTTTCCTAGGTGGAAACTGACAGTAACTCTCCTGCGCTTCACAGAAACAACAGGTCTGATTTTTTTCCCCTCTAGCATTAGTGAGGAGAATAAAAGTGTGTCTAGGAGAGTGGATGTAGCTAGTCAAAATAAAAGTCAGGTAAGGAGTCACAATACTTCTTTTTGGATGACAAATTGCAGGCTGTAGGGTGAGTGAGGAGGTCAGCCCTTGCTGAACATTAATATATAGGGAGAAATCCTGGTGACGTCAATGGCAAAACTCCTGTTGACTTTAATGGAGACCTAAAGACTTTGAAGACATTTGCAGCAGTTGCTTGTACTGGGACTAAGGCCTTTTTTGAACTTTGGATCTTGCTCTTTTCAAAATGAATCCCATGCTCAATAAATCTGCCATACTGAAGCCCTCTCTTTCCCCGCGGCAACCTCTGGCACGCGGCTCGCCAGGGTAAGCACCCTGGCGAGCCGCGTGCCAGAGGTTGCCGACCCCTGCTCTATACCCACTCAATCATTGTCTTCTATGCAGAAACTGCTAACAAATACAATGGTGTTTTTAGTGATGTGGCCAAGTAGTCACTAGAAACTGAATTATGTTATCAGATGGTAATTTATGTGAAATAAGTTCAGGGTGGGTACAAGTCTGGGACGAATTCAAATTAGGGACATACAGTGCAGGTGAAAAGTTGTATTCCATTATCAGCCCCTTATGAATCAAAACCCCCTGGGGTGAATCCAAGAAGAACGGGAGTGTCCGTCTCAAGGGAGATCCATTGCCCAGTGAGGTGGAACTTCAAGTAACTCTCTCATATCTCAGGTCAGAGCTAGCAAGCCTCTTGTCAGTGTACCATGAGGCTATGGCTGACATCATGAGAGGCTTCAACACTGACTAGAGCAGGAAAATACTTTTCTTCTCCAAAACCCAATGCATGCCACAATTAGACACGTTAACAAGCTCAGAGCTGCAAGATCCATGGGGCCCTGGCACTAGCAATTTGTCTTATGTGCTCACACAACATAGAGGGCATTGGTTGTACCCCATATATGTATCTGTTGTTATGGAGAAATGCATTTAAACTTACACTGTGTTCAACTGCAATTGCTGAATAGTATGGGACATTGTGTAGTGCTGCAAAATCATAATGAAAGACCCTATTGTAATGCACACTACTTATGGGACACAAAATAGCTATAAGACTTGTATGCTTATGAGCTCACAATTTTTGCAGATATTTCTTTTGGCTTTGTTCCTAGCACTTGGAAAAAAAAGTCACAATGAAAGACATGTTTGTTTTTTAAAGGAAAGGCAGTAAAGGGAGTGGAGAGAAATAAGTATAATAGAACCCCCATCACAGTCTTCACTAAAGCATTGCTGCAACAGGTGGGTTATAGCTATTGAGCTCAATGTTTTTATTTATCATGATCTGCAGTTCGTACCATTTGTGTCCAGTAATTCAACAATTAGCAGTAAATAAATAAAAAGTGCTAATGCATAAATAGATTCTGAGGAAAAAAACAAAGTTTGTAAAACTTGATGTGGGCAGTGCAGAGGTAAAAAGGAAATCAGGGGAATAAACAGCAGAGATCAAGAACTGAGCAGGATTCAAAATAGATTTGACATGTATATGGATAATCAGAATATCTACAGTTACATTAGATATAATTTTTTAAAAATTGGAAAGGACATAAATCCTCGTGCTTCAGGGCATAAGTCAATCACTAATGTCAGGTGTTAGGAAGAAATTTCCTCTACAAGTAAGTTATTCCATAATTTCTCACTGCTGATTTTCTTTTACTTCTTCTAAAACATCTCGTGGTGGCTACTGTCAGAAGCCCAAATTCAGTAAGGTCCTTAACACATGCCTAAGTTTAAGCACAAGTCATTTCATTGACTTTGATGGAACGATTCAGGGGGTTAAATTTAGACATATGCTTAAGGACCTTGTTAAAAATTGGGGCCAGAGACAGGCTATAGAACTAGTTGGACCACTGATTTGCTCCAGCATGGCATATTCCTAACCAGTGGTTCCCTAACTTTTTTCCACCAAGGATCCCTTTTGGCATCTGACAAAATGTCCTGGACCCCTTTCATTTCTGGCACTACCGGAACGCTCCCACACCAGCGTGATCTCTAACGCATGGCGTGTGCAAGGTCACACTGTGCAGATGATGCCCTTTTGAGAACAAAATGGCATCCTCCATTCAGCAAAAGTGCTGGAACGCTGTTCTGGCACATTCCACCCTGGCTCATAACCCACAGCAGACCCCAAGGGATCCAGCGACCCCACTTTGGGAACCACTGTTCCTAACAGTTTATGCAAGGAATCAATTTCAGTGGTGACTCTGGAAAACAGGCCCTTGCATCTAGAGATAGTAGCGGGGCTACCTATTCTGTTACAGAAGAACCTGGTTTATCTGTTAGCCGTAGTCCAACTTGAGGTCTATAATGAACAGTTTCTGCCAAAGACCCAAATCTATAATGTAATAATGAACAGGCATTACCATCACAGAAGTAACAAAGAAAGGACACCTGGTATTCTCCCATCCAAACTTTAACCAGTCTCAGAATTGCTTAGCTTTAAAAGCATTGAAGAGATGAGGCCTATTCAGACCACTATGGCTATATTTTTTGAAGTATCCAAGTGCTGCCCTGTCAGTTACATTTTACCAAGACTCCCATCATTTATCCTGCCCAGGATGCACTCATACATCTGCAGCATTATTTGAGTTTGCTTTCCCACTAACTTTAAATTTTTATAAAATGCAGCATAGGTGCAGAGCAAAGGTGTCTGAGCAGTGTTCACCTTGAATAAAAGATCCAAAGTAATTGGAGTATATAAATATTGTTTCCAAAGATCCCCTTTAATAAAGTCAGATATTCACTTATGGTTTCAAAATGATTTACATGTAATTTTGTCTTCTCATCTATCCACAGCTTCAAACACTGAACATTATAGCCTGCTGTTTCTTTCTGAAGTTAAGGACAAGAATTTACTGTTCACTAAGTACACTTTTTTTAAGCATCCATAATTCTGCAGTTCCACAACCAACTTTTTTTTTCAAAACTGGCAAAAGCACAAGACTGCAGAATGTACAAGCCAACAATTTTGTTATAAAACATCAAATAAAAGCATGTGAGAGTTCTCAGATGAAACACACCACCCCCTTATCCCTGGTCAACATTATTTAAAATGGAACAGATTGGAAAGTTTTAAAAAATCCAAACATTTTCACTTCTGAGTCAAGGTCAAAGCAGAAGAAATTTCACCTCCAATGGTAATAAGCAACTGAACACAGGAGTTTAGAGTGGAAGTGCCATCTCAACCATTACTTTGGCATCTCTATCTTTTGACACTGCAATACTGGATGTAATTAACTAGGAGAGAGACTTAACTAGGTTTTGGTTGTATGTCTTCCAAATACTCAGCTTTAATCATCACTCTTTCAAGTCTCCATTCTTACCTTTACAGCGCTGATCTTTAGTTATAGCTCCTTTTTAATGGCTGTGAAGCTTTAGGAGACAGGGGATCTCTGTCATCCATGGAATCACCATGCAGTAAGGTGTTAATGTTTTTCTGTTTGCAGTAAAGCAACTTATATTACTTCAACAAGGTTAAAACACTTGCTTAATGGAGGCAGCATGGTCTAAAAGAATGAGCACGGGGCTGGAGGTCAGGAACCCAGCTTAATTTTCCTCTATGCAATAGCATCCCTTGGTAAGCCATCTGTTTGAAGAGGGTGCTGAAAATCAGTTTGGTGTCCTCTTGGGTTTCTTGTAGACAAATGGATCCACATCACAGTTGCTGCAAAAAAGGCTCTACTGTAGAGAGGCTTATGTAGCAGCCGCAGATGAGTACATACATTTTGCCTCTTCCTCATCTGGAATTCTCAATGGAGCATTTGTAAAGTCTGGAGCGTGTGGAGGCAGAATGAAGCTAGGAAAATGTCCTCTAAAGCAACTACTCCCCTTTAATTGACAAATAGATGGATGCACTGCCAAAGAACCCTAAGGGCTGGTCCACACTAGGGGCGGGGATCGAAATAAGATACGCGACTTCAGCTACGAGAATAGCATAGCTGAAGTCGAAGTATCTTATTTCGAATTACCCGCACTTACCTCGCGTCCTCGCAGCGCGGGATCGACGGCCGCGGCTCCCCCGTCGACTCCGCTAACTCCGCTCGCCCTGCTGGAGTTCCGGAGTCGATGGGAGCGCGTTCGGGGATCGATTTCTACCTGCCAATCCGGGCGGGTAGTCTGGACGTAGCCTTAGAGAATGTCATAAGTTCACTGGTCCCGAAAGGCATGTGGGGGTGAACAGAAAGGTAACTGTAAGTATGAAAATAGGCAGCTAACCATATTAATGTGAGCTATGGAGAAATTGACAGTGACTATCCAGGAGGGATATCTCCTGAAGAGCTTTTTATTTTTTCATACAAATATACTGAACGGTTGCTTTGTCCAGATTCCAGGGAGCACATCAGTACAACATTGTCACAGGTTAACTGTCTCCTGCTGCTACATAAATGCCATAATAAATATATATTATTTAATATACTTAAATACTTAAAAAACCTTTACAAACAGCTTCCAAAGACTCAAAAAATTTCCTTGAACTTTCAAGCGTTTCATCTTTGAAGAAGGTTTTACTGAAATGTCCAGGCTCAAGTAGAGGAGACTTTTCTAGTCTGCTACACAGTAAATTACCCACCTACCTTTTAGATTTGCACATTGGGCATCAAGGTGGCAGCCTGGAATCCTGTACTGGGTGTTAGATAGAGGAAACAGTCCATATGGTGGGAGAGGAGCAGAACAGTACAGTAAATGAAAATTACTACAGTGGGTGTAAAACTATAGTACAGTAGAACCTCAGTTACGAACACCAGAGTTATGAACGGACCAGTCAACCACACACCTCATTTAGAACTGGTCACTGGAAATACACAATCAGGCAGCAGCAGACACAAACAAAAGCAAATAGAGCACAGTACTGTGTTAAACGCAAACTACTAAAAAAATAAAGGAAAAGCAGCGTTCTGATTCTGCATAGTAAAGTTTCAAAGCTGTATTAAATCAATGTTCAGTTGTAAACTTTTGAAAGAACAACCATAATGTTTTGTTCAGAGTTACGAACAAACTCCATTCCCAAAGTGTTCATAACTCTGAGGTTCTACTAGCATGATGATGAATCAAGCCCATTATCTCCATGTTTGTTAACTATCTAAATGTATTTGAATGGTGTTATGTGCCCCCTTAGGCATGCTCATAACATTCTTGTTTCTTTCTGGACTCCATCCACTTTGTACCTTTCTAGCTAGTACAGAAGTATCCAAAACTGAATTCAGTGTTCCCAGATGTGGTCTCCATCTTTCTGGTTTAGTCCATGCTTTCACTTTACGCGTCAGTGACTTTATATGTCTACACATAGAGCCCCTTCCTCCCACCCACCCCGCAAAAAAAAACCCCAGTCAGATTTATCTTTTTAGATGTAATGTGATCGATAAGCTATGTCTATAGTAATTTACTGTCCATTGTCACCTGTGGGTTTTCCCTCTATTACTGCTTTGTGGCTTTACCACTTCTATTGAATTAGGTACCTTGGAGAGAAGTATTCAAATGATATGAGAAGCAATTCACAAATTTTTTTTAGAATAAAAGAGGTGAGTTCAGTTCACTGTTATTCATGGAGTCATATTAATTGCTTGTGAACATTCAGCCAGCTATTGGGTGCTAATGAATATTTTTGTGAATCACAAATTTGATCATGAATGATTATTCACCCCAACATTTAAAATAGAAGTGTGTTATTTAGAATCTGAATTTTTTTTATTTAAAAAGTTTTAGTCATCCTACCAGGGACCGTACACAATATTATGTGACTAAGGCAACCGATCACAACACAAATAGCAAATAATTGTGGTAAGCAGTTTGAAAATAACCAATAGGCTGAAATTTGCTCACCTAAGAATAAGATATTCAGCAAATACAAATATTCAAAATATAAAAGCAGGCCAAAATCATAACAAATATTATTCACATTGAATATTCTGACCAGCGCTAGTTTTCGATTGTTTTCCCTTGATTTGTTAGCTAGCATTTTTTTTGCTGAATTTGATCTGATTTGTTTATTTATTGCACATTTCTAATCTCTGTCTCCTTTTGTATGATTTCTCTGACCTCACTGATGCTGCAAATACCTCCTTATGTACTATGGTATATAAGTTTCATTAACATAGTGTTTACTCCCATTTCCTGATCAAAAATGAAAATATTAAGACTAGACCTAGGGCACCTCCCTCCCCAACTCTGTACATTGCCCTTAATCACCACCCTTACTTTACAGTTCTTTAGCTACTTTTTAATCTATGTGACACCGTGCTCATACCAAATCCAAACGGAATCAATATTATAAGCAACACTTAGGAGACATTGTCTAGCTTTAACGGTTTACTAAAATTCAAGTATTGTGTTAACTTCAGGCCAGATTTACAAAGCTATTTATGCACCTAAAGATGCAGATGGGTGTCTAGTGGGATTTACAAAAGCAAGCAGCTGGGAGTTAGGCCCCTAACGTTATCATAACTAGCTGGCATGAGCTGTTCTTTATGGGCCTGATGGAACTTCCCTTGACTTCATTAAGCAGGATCAGGCCTTATAAACCTGTGGTGCTCAGTACTCATGCTTCCATTATCCAGTAGATGTAGAGATTCACAGATTCCACAGCCAGAAGGGACCATTATGATCATCTCACTTCCTGTACAACACAGGCCACAGAACTTCCCCAGTATACGTCCTAGAGCGTATCTTTCAGAATAACATCCAGTCTTTATTTAAAACTTGTCAGTGATGGAGAATCCACCAGGATCCTCGGTAAGTTGTTCCAGTGGTTAATTACCCTCACTGTTAAAAATGTACACCTTATTTCCAGTCTGAATTTTTCTACCTACAACTTCCAGCCACTGGTCCCATTTTTTAGGGGACTGTTATTTATTTTGTCTGTTTTTCCTAATTTTTCCTAGAGTATTTATTGATATTTCCTTTAATATCCTCTATTTCCACAACATTCTGCCCTCTCCAGGATACTTTCTTTTAATTGTTTGGCTTGCTTTTCTTTCACCCAGTATCTGTCTCTTTTCTATGATTTTCCTTAGTTGTTTGAGGGTGGGGGTGGGGGGAGGAGTTGTTTTTCAGTGTTCCGTGTACAAGCATAACAATGCTAGAAATGTATTTCTGCTGTCCTCTCTTTACTTCCTCTTCACCATCTGTCTCTTTCCCCTTCATGTTCATTTTTTCCTGATTTCCTGCCTCCTTCCCTGGTTTGATTCTCTTCCAAAAAAAACAAAAAAAAATTATAGTTTTGCAGCCACCTTGCCCATGTCCCTCTTCCTCCCCTATTTCCTGCATGCCTGTCTCCAGTGCATATTTTGAATGCCTCTTCTTGCCAATAGCACTGTTATTTACTGTCTGGAATTAGCTTTTCCCATAGCTGATTTCTCTCATTACCCTCATGTTTTCTCCCCCTTTCAGAAGCTTCTATTAAATTCAAATGTATATGATGTGTTTGTGAGGAAAACACCCAAAGTATATACACGATAGCAGTTTTACTTCTGGTAGTAGATTATCTATAATTTGACAGTTATAAACATCATAAAGTTTTTTTTGTACAGAGAGATTCACCCTTAACCTATCCCAAGTGATTATTCACACACCTATAGATTCCTAAGCAGTCCGTGTAAAGATAGCCAAGTGTTATTCAAATGAATTGTTAACTGCAAACTTATGCATCTGTCATACCTCTGCAACAAGTAACTCCATAACGAGCCATTGAATAACCTGCTTCCAGAGGAATTGTTTAGCATTCTTGATCCCGTAAAGTGTTTCTGGAAAATAAAGACTTATTTCTAGACCTGATCACAAAATTTTGGAGAACATTCCTGTTTATTTCTGCAGCAATTAAAGAAGAGGCAAAAAGACCAGCTCAAAAAATGATTGACAGTTGCTCTGTGCTGGAGCTATATGATAGTTCATGTTTATGAGCTATATGAAAGAGTTTTGTTTGGAGTGGGAGAGGGTTACAAGAAAGTTGATTCACATATCAGTCTTGTTTCTGACAGACAGGAAGTGGAACTAGTAAATGAGACCCTTTAAACTCTAGAGCATCAAATACTATCAGCATGGCCTAAATGGAAACACTTGTTTTGCATATGTTCACTACATAACTAGGGGGACCCACACTCCTGTCAGGAGCAACAAGTTCCTCAAACTTCATAGCTAGCCCATTTCAAAAATACACAGAAAATGTATTATTTCAGAAAACAGATATAAGGTGCCTCTCATCATGCCATGGGCAGGTCTGCCCCTGATCCCACATAACTAAGCCCAGGTTAGGTCCATTTTTTACCCAAGGGAACTTGGGAAGGGAGAAGGAGAACATATATTTAAACATTTATATACAAATACCTAGAAAGATAAGAATCTGGGACATATTAGGAGTATAGTTCATACAGAATGTGTTGGATGCCATTTACATAAGCTTGTTGTATGCTCTTAATACAACAGAGGTGTAAAATGCTATTTGATTAACTTACATTCTTTTAAGATTTCTACAGTGTATGTACTTCCATGAGTATGGCAATCAACCCCTCAGCCTGAAGGAATGGGTGAATCAAAAGCAAAATTAAATAACTCCTTCCTAAAAGGATTAAAGTGTACAGTAGCCAAGCAACAAATTGAAGAAAGATTAGTACAACTTACACAGTACACAATATAAGGCTACTTTTGAACTGACTCTTCTGATGTTTACACAGCCTAGCCTAAAGTTCAAAAGTAAACTTGAGTAACATCTACCAGTACTTTAACAGGAGCCAAATATCATGTTTTTAATCATTCAAATCCTGAAGTACTAAGGGAAAAAACTTCCTTTGATTTCACTGGCAGTAGGGTTATCAGGATTTACCTTTACAGTTGCAGCTGCCTAGTCATCAAAGACCTGTATAGAGGTATTTTATCTATCTCAGCCTAGAACAAAGCTGGATCTATGGTAGTTTTCTTCTTCCTTCACAGGTCCCTTGTTTACCCATTCCTGATCCAGTGACAGGTTGCTACGTAGTGCAATGCTTACTGCTATCATTCTCCTTTCTCCCAGGGTTAGGTACAATATTTATTATCACTTTTTGATGAGAAGTCTTTTATGATTACTGATAGTTTGAGGAAATATCTTTCTCACACTTTCTTACTTTCAGACATTGGAGTAGAAAATGTCTCTCTCTCAAGCTGTCTAGCTAAGGTACTTATATGGCGCACTCCGATCACCATAGTACCTCACAATCTTTAATGTATTTATCATCGCAAAACCCCAGTTAGGTAAGGAAGTGCTGTTCTCCATTTCCCAGATGGGAACTGAGCCACAGAGAGACTCCGCGATTTACCCTAGGACAGGTCACACAGGAAGTCTGTGGCAGAGCAGAGAATTGAATGTGGATCTCCCAAGTCCTCAGCTAGGATTCTAACCACTGGACCATCCTTCTTCTCATTACTGCACAGTCTCTAGGTTTAAACTGTGCTTGGTGCTTCCCAAATTCCACCTCCAGTTTATGGTTACTTATTCAGTGTTTGGTGGGAGTCTGCATTAGGGTGGTCTGAACACAAAAGCTGCACCACTTTAACTATACAGGTATAGTTAATCAGTACACCCCTACAAGTATACACGGTTATACTGGTATAAAGGTGCTTTACACAAGTACAGATATTCCTAAATGGGAAGAAGGGAATACGTTTTACTGGTATAAGGCACTTTTATAGTGTTATAAATGCATTCACACTAGGGGTTGTAAAAGTATAAATGTTTCAGTATAAAAATCACACCCCAACTGGCATAGTTATAACAATACATAACCTGTCTGTATACTAGGCTTTAATTTTCCATATTTCATGATGAGGAGGTAGTCTGATCATGCAATATAGTTCTGTGCAGGGATCTCAAACATTTTAGCTTGTTGCTGTTCATTGTTGTTCTTCCAAAGTGTCTCGTATATTGGTGTTGGAAGTGCTGGTCTAGGATTCTGAGCATTTTTCAGCTATGGGTGGGACTATTTACTGCACAGGTCAGGATGCTGGAGTTGCTGAGCTCAGGGAGCAATGCTATATGTGAGTAGATCATGCTTTATTCGCATTTAATTTTTGATCATTTAATGTTTTGCAGTAGAAAGAGCATTTGCTATATTGGTTGAAATGGCACCAGAAGATTAATACACTTTTCTGTATGTTGATGAGCAGGGGGAATCAGCATTGTACTGCTCTGCAACCATTGTTGCTGGAGTTCCTGTGCATATGGAATATTTGCTTTCAGAATTACTATGTAGGGTTGGTCACTTTCAGTATAACCACTTGATAAAGTCGGGCCTCAGACTTCACTCCCTCATAGTATAATGGGTTGGATTATACTGTCAAATAACTTTAGTAGTAGTTTTATTGGAGAGTTATATCTAGCTAGTGGTTTCTTTAAAGTACAGAAAGACCATAAAGCTTTTACTTGTAACACACTATTTTCCAGCAACTGAGAATTTTATAGCATTTCCTGCTAGAGGAACCAATGTTGTTCCTTAGTCAGCCAGAGGGGTTGCCATTGAGCAGTGAGAGGTGCTACCTTCCTTTCAGGAACAGTGCCTTCTGTCTCTGCCACCCTCCACCCCTAGATTCTGCCTGCATTGAAAACAAGAATCTGGGATTGGCAATTTAACCAAGGGCTCCTGTGTCACACTAAAGACCACTAGACTATTCCTCTACAGTATAGTGTTTTCTTGAGTGACATCGGTACTCATCTATTCAATAATCCACTCAATAAAGTTAATGTCTTCCTTGCTTGTTTTGGCATTAGCGTTGATTACACTGCATAGCTGTTTAATTAAATGGTTTCATATTAGTTTTTCCATTCAAGATGGAATGACTCTCAGATATTTTCTAATATCTATAATTATGAACTAAGTGGACTTGTTGAGTTCATGGTGAAGGCACATTTGCTAAATAATTTTATCAAAGGACTAATAACGGCGTTTCAATTGGATTCAGTCTTCAATGTGCCAATGGTTTATTAGGGAAGTGTGTAAACATGAATGAGAGTACAGTTATTTTGAGTGGTACATGAGGGTGTTACTAGAAGTAATGGGATGAAATTAAGAGAAAAGTTTACGTCGAATAATAGAGGAAGGATTGAATGTGGGTATTCAGAGCACCTCTTACACACGCAGACTATTCCTAGTTTTTGGCAAATATTAATCATTTACTACACTCTCCTCCCCTGGGGGGAAAGAGCAGTGTATTTTAATAATGTTAGTAGGTGTGCCCTGATTACCAGATCTTGCAATTTTACTAATTTTGGACAGTGTGGGGAGCCATAATGAAGAAAGGTAGGGCAGTTACTGTGTAATTAACAAGCACAATGTATTAGAGTTTTCGTTTCAGTTCTGCTTTGTGATGTTTGCAGTCCAGTCACTTCTAGTTATAGCCTTTGAACTTTTCCCAAGGGTTGCTGATGCTTGATCTAAGGCCTGATTAAGAAAGATGAACTGCAACTGCCACATTTAATTACATGAAAGAGACATTTAAATACAGACTCTGGACTGATCTACACAAGAGTATTGTACAGATTTAATTAGATCTGTTTTGAAACTAATTTAATTAAATTGGTACAATTTTCTTGTGTAGACAAGGCCAGAGTTGGTTGGTTGGTATGTTTGGGTTTTGTTGTTGTTGTTGCTGGGGTTTTTTTTTGTTATTGGTCTCCCATGTAGAGAGCCAAGCAGTCTTTGAACCTAACCACCACCAGCAAGCTAGGGGAACTTTGTAGCTCTAGCCCTGGAGCCCTGCATGAAGTTACTAGATGTGCAGTAGACAACTTTTATTCCAAGAAAAGAACTGCCATGTGATGTCCATGTTTTGGGTTAAATTACCTCCACATACATAATACTTACACCCAATTTAACTTTGATTGATTGGTCGATGTTGTCTCATGCCTGTAACTTTAAAACTAGTGGGGGGGGTTTATACTCAACTAGGATTGTATTCTTCCTTCATGACTACAAATCTGACAAGTTTGAAGTTTTATATAATTCAGAAGTGAAGCCCTAGCTATAATGAAGTCAATAACAAAACCTTTATTGACTTCAGTGGGGCCAGAATTTCACCCTAGAAGTTTGAGTGGAATGCAAAAAGAAGTTTTAAAATTAAGCTCTATAGACCAGCCACTGGATAGTGACTAAATAGGATTGTGTAGTTTCCTTGCTCATTAGCTACAAAAAACAAATGGCAAACTGCATTCTTTATGGCTCACACATCACCAGTAACCTTGACCCAACTGAGGTGTATTACAGGGGTAGTTAAAGTACAGTTTATCTTTACCCGTAGACAAAGTAAAGATTCTGCATTTGAAATGTAATAATTCTGTTGATGAGCAACTCAGAAAATAATCCATCTCAGTCTCCCAGATCTGTATTAGCTCTGCAGAGGCAACAGGCGTAAAACAAAACAATTGATATAATATCAAAGTTAGCAGATATGACTGAACTTACTCACCGAGGAGATTTGTGAAACAAGGTGCTATTTTTTTAAAACAGTAACTGCACTCTAAAACTTGCTCCACTGAAAATCCTCCCCCTCATCCCCTACCACATATCTGAAACTCAAAAATGGCCAAATGACTTAGCCCAAATGTTAATTTGTTTGGTAAATTGGAGCTGAGGCAAATGGGTCACTTTTTAACCAAAGAGAGAAATGGAATAGAGTCAAGAGTGATTGAAAACAGGGGGTTCAAATGGAAACAACTGCTTAATCTTATCTCTAGGGCATTTGTTGCCACAAATGCGATCATGCACATTCAGAAAAGAAAGGAAACCCAGTACTGACTTAGGCTATGTCTACATTATGGACCTTACAGCGGCACAGCTGTACTGCTGCAGCTGCACCACTGTAAGGTCTCCTGTGTAGCCGCTCTATGCCAGTAGGCGAGAGATCTCTCACCGGCATAATTAAACCACCCCCAACAAGCGGCAGTAGCTATGTTGGTGGGAGACTCTCCCACTGATATAGCACCCTGCACACCGGCGCTTTTGTCAGTGAAACTTATATCGGTCAGGAGGTGTTTTTTCACACCCCTGACCGACAAAAGTTTTGCTGACAAAAGTGCTCGTGTAGACAAAGCCTTAGTTTCTTTAACTATGACACATTAAAATGCTTATAATAAGATTACTCCAGTTAGAACTGCTTTTAGAGTGTAAACTCCCTAAGGTGATGAACCAAAGTGGTTACCCTAATATGGAAGTTCCTGAGGAAAAATTGGGAAGTTCCAAATATATCAGCAGCTGTTAAAGAGGAAGTTTAACCAAGATGTGGCCTTCCTCAAGGCTAAGTCCTAATACATATGATGGGCTTGCAATCTATCAAAGTAAATTTTGCATGGATTTAGTGTGAAAATATTTGTTGCATTTATTCTTGCTATTACTGAGTCTTATCATAATGCATAGTTACATTAACTATTTCATTTTATGTTCTTTGAGTCTTGTATCAAAGAAGAGACTCTCAGCAAGTCTATTTTTATTAAACTGTCAGTTTATACACTACTACTACATAACCTATCCAGCCCAGTAGTTTATAAAAATAGCATTTTAGAATTTACTCTATTTAATTCTACAGGTTAGAACCATAGGTTTAGAAGGGATCGCAAGGGTCATCTAGTCTAACCCCCTGCCAAGTTGCAGGATTTGTTGGGTCTAAACCATCCTAGACAGATGGCAATCCAGCCTCCTTTTGAAAACTTCCAGTGAAGGAGCTTCCACAACCTCCCTATTCTAAGCAAACACATGACTCCTTTTAAAAGAAGCAAGTGATTCCCTTTTTGTCTGTGTTAACTCAAGAAGTGGACTGAATAGGGGTTTATTTTCCAAAATACAGTTTTCCCCACATCTGACAGTTTTCAAAGTATTGTTTATATTTCTGCCCTTCATAGAGAAAGCAAAGGTGTTCATTTCCCCTATAAGGATGACTCTGCCACATTCCAAAGCATGCAAGTAAAAATATCCTTCTTTGTCATCGGTAAGAAGAGATATGGCAGGAAGCAAGGGTCTCATAGCTACCCTCGTTTGAAAACCAAATAGGATGCCGGATGCTTTGACCAAATGCACCCCTGTATTCATACCTCACCACTATTGTAATAATCTTTGTACAAACTATGCCTTGAAGTATCAATTGAAAACTAATAACTCACTGGTCAATCATATCATGGTGAAATGTGTGTAGCAAAGTTGTGTGTAAAGTTATGAACATAAGCTGAAATTATGACTGAAATATGTTTACCAGACAAGCCTGCAGAGGAAGTAAATCTATGAGATGGTAGAGTTCAGGATCCGGACACAAGGAAGAAAGGAGAGCAGCAGAATACGGACCCTGGATTTCAGAAAAGCAGACTTTGACTCCCTCCGGGAACTGATGGGCAGGATCCCCTGGGAGAACAACATGAGGGGGAAAGGAGTCCAGGAGAGCTGGCTGTATTTTAAAGAATCCTTATTGAGGTTGCAGGAAAAAAACATCCCGATGTGTAGAAAGAATAGTAAATNAGTTACTAGATCGCAGGCCCTGGTTCTCATGGGAGACTTTAATCACCCTGATATCTGCTGGGAGAGCAATACAGCGGTGCACAGACAATCCAGGAAGTTTTTGGAAAGTGTAGGGGACAATTTCCTGGTGCAAGTGCTGGAGGAACCAACTAGGGGCAGAGCTCTTCTAGACCTGCTGCTCACAAACCGGGAAGAATTAGTAGGGGAAGCAAAAGTGGATGGGAACCTGGGAGGCAGTGACCATGAGATGGTAGAGTTCAGGATCCTGACACAAGGAAGAAAGGAGAGCAGCAGAATACGGACCCTGGACTTCAGAAAAGCAGACTTTGACTCCCTCAGGGAACTGATGGGCAGGATCCCCTGGGAGAACAACATGAGGGGGAAAGGAGTCCAGGAGAGCTGGCTGTATTTTAAAGAATCCTTATTGAGGTTGCAGGAAAAAAACATCCCGATGTGTAGAAAGAATAGTAAATATGGCAGGCGACCAGCTTGGCTAAACAGTGAAATCCTTGCTGATCTTAAATGCAAAAAATAAGCTTACAAGAAGTGGAAGATTGGACAAATGACCAGGGAGAAGTATAAAAATATTGCTCAGGCATGCAGGAGTGAAATCAGGAAGGCCAAATAACACTTGGAGCTAGCAAGAGAAGGCCAAATAACACTTGCAGCTAGCAAGAGATGTTAAGAGTAACAAGAAGGGTTTCTTCAGGTATGTTAGC
>QXTE01000056.1:1252956-1274450 GCA_003942145.1 Platysternon megacephalum | reverse complement strand
GGATTAGGTCCTGCTTTGAGCAGGGGGTTGGACTAGATGACCTCCTGAGGTCCCTTGATTCTATGATTTCTCAAAGACAAAAGACAAGCTGATGCCTCTAGCCAGGTGTCATCAAAGTTGATTGTCAATCATCTGTCAAGTGGATGTCCTTTGGCAAGGAAGGGGGGCAGGAACAGATGGAGCTGCACTTTAGCAAACAACAACATGGACTCTCTTTCACCACATGACTCCATGTCTCCGTCCTCGCAGCTGGAAGGAACTTTATCTAGGGGTAACCCTCAGAAAATGCATTTTCCAAGGGTGACTATAAAATTGAGGGGGGGAAACACCCTGGGATCGATCTCTCTCTCTCTCACACACACACCCACCCACCAAAGGAATGAGCCCTTTGACTTTGGGGGTGGTCCTGACCTGAGAAATTGGTCAGCAATGTTTCTGGGAACCAGTGGTAATGAGTTTACCTTAAACCAACTCTAGCTTAAGTCTTAGCTACTAAAGAGCATTTTACCTTTATTCTTCTTGTAACCATGTCTGACTTTAATACCTTGTACTCAAAATCTCTTTGTAGTTAAATAAACTTGTTTTATATTTTATTCAAAACTAAATCCAGAGTTGTGTTTAAAGTAGCAAACTGTTGCAGATTGACCGCTTACAGGGGCAACGGACCTTTGATATCTGAACTGTCCAGGAGAGGGCTAGGCAGTGCAGAACACAAGTTTTGGGGGAGAAGTCAGGCCTGGGAGTGTGTTGGGATCACCCTGCACATAGTAACCAAGGCTGATGGAAGCCAGAGGATGGATGGTATGCTGCTGACAGGTTGCTGGGGTCAGAGTTGTTGGACCAGGGCTGCAGCTATACACAGACTCTCAGGGTGCGACCTGCATTCTGGCAGGCTGTTTGTGAGCAGCCCAGGCTGGGAGTACAACAGAAGATCATTGTGAGGCATCCAGTGGTGCTGGAACCCGTTTAATACAGTAACTCCTCACTTAAAGTCATCCCGGTTAATGTTGTTTCGTTGTTATGTTGCTGATCAATTAGAGAACATGATCATTTACAGTTGCGCAGTGCTCCCTTATAACGTTGTTTGGCAGCCGCCTGCTTTGTCCACTGCTTGTAGGAAGAGCAGCCCATTGGAGCTAGCTGGTGGGGGCTTGGAACCAGGGTGGGCCAGTAGGCCCCCTGTGTTCCCTGTGCGGCAGCCACCCAGCAGGCTATCAAATGCCAGGCAGCTCAGCTGTCCCGCCCCCCACTGCCGTGTGCTGCTCCTGCCCTCTGCCTTGGAGCTGCTCCCAGGAGCCTCCTGCTTGCTGTGCAAGGGCGGGGGGGGGAGGGAGAGAGGTGCTAATGTCAGGGCATTAACTCAACTTAACTCCGGGGCTGGAGCACCCACGGGGAAAAATTAGTGGGTGCTCTGCACCCACCGGCAGCCAAGCTCCCCTCCGCCCCCACTCCTCCTCCTCCCCTGAGCACGCCACATCCCCACTCCTTTGCCTACCTCCCAGCTTTTCCTGCCCGGTCACCGCCAAACAGCTGTTTGGCAGCATTAGCACGCGCCGGGATGGGGGGAGGAGCGGGAACCCGGCGCACTCAGGAGAGGAGGCGGGGCTGGGGTGGGGATTTGGGGAAGGAGTTGGAATATTGGCAGGGAGGGGGCAGAGTTGGGGCAGGGACTTTGGGGAAGGGGTTAGAATGGGGGCAGGGAAGGGGTGGGAAGAGGCGGAGTAGGGGTAGGGCCTCATGGAAAGGGTGGAGTGGGGACGGGGCCAGGGGCAGAGGGGGGGGGTCAAGCACCTACAGGAAAGAGGCGAAGTTGGTGCCTATGTGTCAGGGTGTCCCCCTCCCCCCTGCTCCTGTCCCCCCACTCCTGCCCCCCATCTCCACAGAGCAGGGTGGGGACGTGACAGGGCTCAGCAGGGAGGGAGCTTGCTGGCAGCAGCTGCTGTCTCAACTTGCTGATCTACTTAAAAAGGCAGTGTGCTTAGAGTGGGGTCAGCGTACTTAAAGGGGAAATGCGCATCTCTCTCTCTCTCTCTCTCTCTCTCTCTCACACATGGTGTGTGTGTCTCTCTCTCTGCCATGCTGTCTCCGCTCCGTCCATTCCTGCTGCCTTGTAGCGTGTGAGGCTACATTAACAACAATGTGTTAACTCTTGAGGGTTCAGCAGTAAGGCATTCCCTGGGAAATATCCCACCCTCTGATTCCACCACTTCAACCAAGCTTCACAATCATCATTGCTGTGTACAGTATTAAACTGTTTAAAACTTATACTGTGTATATGTGTGTGTGTAGATCTGTCTACATAAAATATAGTCTTTTGTCTGGCGAAAAAAATTTCCCTGGAACCTAACCTCCCCCATTTACATTAATTCTTATGGGGAAATTGGATTTGCTTAACTTTGTTTCGATTAAAGTAGCATTTTTCAGGAAAATAACTACAACGTTAAGCGAGGAGTTACTGTAGTGGGGGTGCTGAAAGCCAGCCCCCTTGCCCCTGTCCGTGCCCACGCCCAGCTGGGGCCTGGAGCAGTGCCATATCTCTGGGAGGGGGGACCCGGACAAGGGCAAGGGAGCAAATGATGGGGGCAGGCACAGGGCCAGGAGCACTGCCCCGGCCACAGGGTTAGTGGCCAGAACCCCAGGAGCAGAGCCCTGGGAGCGGTGGGCTGGCGGGAAGCAGGGCCAGCACTCCAAGAGCAGGGCACGGGGCCCGAGGCACAGGGCCAGCGGTCAGGAAGCGGGGCCCCAGCGTGGAGCCGGTGGCCTGGGAGCTGGGCCGGAGGCCAGGACCCAAGCCCAAAAATATGGGTGCTGCAGCAACCCCCAGGCCCCTAGTTCCCGCACCTATGGAGGCATCCAAGGTTACAGGGCAGATGGTGACAGCCCCTCACTCGTCTGAACTGCACCCCAGAACATGACAGATGCTCACTAAGATCTCTTTAGGAAGTGCACAATTCATAATAAACCTGAATATTATCCTCTCTCTTCACCAATGAAGCCTAAGGGGAAAAAAGAGCCTAAAAGCATGACTATTAAAGATAGACTCTAACAGTAAACAAGGAAGCTGAGCACATATCTATGCAGAGTATTGTTTATTTTTCTCTGCAATGGTATGTAAACTTAATGTTTCTGTGTAATTGTATGTAAACTGTTAAAATGTATGAACTGTAGTTTAGTATTTCAGGGACAGCTGTTATCACGTTATAGGTTTAAGAATGTCTTCTGTTATTGCACCAGTTTATCCAATGATAATTTGATATTTGCAATTCTCCCTGGAGCACACAATTTGATTAATTGATTTTTGCTGTGTGAACGCTTTTGTAGCTACCTGTGGAGTAGCAGCAATACATACCTTAAGATTGCCTAATACTAGCCATTTTAACCCCTTTTTTCTATTGTGCATGACTTTGGCAAACAAATCATTTGGGTTGAAGTTTTCCATGCTTTGTCTCTGCATTGGATATGAATAAAAATTGAATCAGCCATTTTCCAAAAACGAGGCTGAATGGTCCCTTAGAATATATGCTAGCTACTTATGCTAAACTATCTGTTTGCTCCTGTATTTATCTGCGATACTGAGTACCTTTCCCAGACCTGAAGAAGAGCTCTGTGTAGCTCAAAAGCTTGTCTCTCTCACCAACAGAAGTTGGTCCACAAAAAGATATTACCTCACCCACCTTGTCTCTCTAATATCCTGAGACAGACATGGCTACAACTACACTGCATAGTGCTTTAATTTTGGCCTTTCCAAACGTATGACTGCCTGACTTTGCAACCTTAATGTTCTTTTAACAGTGTTTTTGTACATAACATTAGAGGTGTTTAAACTCCTCAGACATAGGAACATACAGCTCTTACAGTGCTTTACCAGGATTTGCACAGCTTGATTTTTATCTCCACTCCCAGTCAAACAGGCAGAACATTTGAATGAGATCCCTCCACCAAGAGAAAGGACAGAACGCTGGAATCAGAAGAGTCTGTGACAATTGGAGAGAAAAGGGAAAAATTGAAGCGAGAACAGGGGAGCCTCCCTTGACCCTCCCCCACCTCCCTGCTAAGAGGAGAGGGGAACAGCCAGGAGGGAACAGAGGAGGCAGGAAGAAGAGACAGGCAGTGAGGGAAAGCTAGTGGGAATCTGGGTTAAGGGTGTGAGTAGAGCTGTGTGTCACAAAGGCAGAAAGCAAAGAGGTGAGAGGGAAAAATAAATAAATCAACAGAACCAGGGGAAGAGAGACAGACTGTGAAATCACCCAGGTTTGCACTTATCCTTCCAGGGGATCATCTCACTGTACTGAGGGTAAAAGGTTTGATTTACAGCCCAAGCCTGATTGAAATATAATGGTTAAAACCTTCTTCAATGAATAACTTGTGTTTCCAGGACAGTAACTAGTTCTGCTGACAGGTAAAAAGGCTCAGAAGCTGACACTATTAGTGCCAAAGAATTCATGACGTGGCTGCCAAATCCCAACACCGCACTGCTGTTATATGTATTTATAAAGGCACCCATCACCATACTACCTAGGTACATAATAGGGACTTACTGTTCATACCTGTCTCCAAGATGTTCACTATTCATTGCTAAGAAATTTATAACTTCTTTAGGTAGCCTCTGCACTCATTACAGCACATAAAAATATAGCACAGGAAGACTTTTAGCCACCACATTTAGATGTCACCTCTGCTAAGTGGTTGTAACTGAAGAATCAGGATTTGTCAGGTTACCACAGAGTGGTGTCTGAAATTTGTACTTCAGTCACACCTACCATGTGCTAGATCAGGGGTAGGCAACCTATGGCACGCGTGCCAAAGGCGGCACGCGAGCTGATTTTCAGTGGCACTCACACTGCCCAGGTCCTGGCCACCAGTCTGGGGGGCTCTGCATTTTAATTTAATTTTAAATGAAGCTTCTTAAACATTTGAAAAACCTTATTTACTTTACATACAACAATAGTTTAGTTATATATTATAGACTTATAGAAAGAGACCTTCTAAAAACATTAAGATGTATGACTGGCACGCGAAACCTTAAATTAGTGTGAATAAATGAAGACTCGGCACACCACTTCTGAAAGGTTGCCGACCCCTGTGCTAGATGCTGCCCAAACATATGAAGACACAGTTTTCTACTATAATTGAAATAGGAAATAATACTAATAAATAGGAAATAACTATTAGAAAGTTACTTTTAAAGTGTTAGCTGCTTTGTGGTAACATGACAACTTTTTACTTAAGAGTTTCTAAAGTGTGTGTCAGCACTTTCCATTATAAACCCACATTCAGAAATTGAGAGAACCAGAACTGCCCTAAGATTTTCTAAAAGCACTTTTTCTTCTGCTGATAATTGCTCATCTTAATTAATTAGCCTCTTAGAGTTAGTAGGGCAACTCCCACCTTTTCATGTTCTCTGTATGTGTATATATATATCTCCTTACTATATGTTCCATTCTATGCATCCGATGAAGTGGGCTGTAGCCCACGAAAGCTTATGCTCAAATAAATGTGTTAGTCTCTAAGGTGCCACAAGTACTCCTGTTCTTTTTGCGGATACAGACTAACACAGCTGCTACTCTAAAAGCACTTTCAAATTCTCACTCCTTACTCATAGGTGTTTGGAGTCCAGACCATCCTTTCCACTGGAAACCAAGGACTGCTAAGGAATCTGGAAAGGCAAGCCTTGGAAAATGCAAACTTATTTTAAAATGTTAAATCAAAAAAAGAAAACAAAAAAATTGCTGTCCTGACAGGGACTAACATTTCCACATTTTCCCTCCAAAAATGAAATTAAGGTATCACGCAAAGGGAAAAAAAGTTCCCTTTTTTGCTACTTTGTGTAGGGCCTGATGTTATTTATGGTTTTGTTTGTTTATTTTTAAAATTTTGAAAATGCCCCCTCCTCCCTTGGTTTTGTTGGAAAACCCAGAGAAGCAGACTGGGAGCTTTCCTTCCAGGGGGAGTGGTAGTCTAACAGCCTTTCTCTCTCAATTATTTGATAGTTAATCTGTAAGATGCAAGAATAATTATCTGAAAGACAGCTAATGGAAGATTTATTAGATGTATTAACAATACAAAATGTGTAACAAAAAACAGATCCCAAGGAACTCCTGCAAATTAGGACTGAAGAAAGATGAATGTCTGGTACCCATAACCACTTCTTCATAGCTGTGGTTATTAATTTACATGAGGAGAAATATACATTAAGCTACATCATACAAGCTCTGCCTCTCAGCTAATCAATTTTAAGGTGTAAGCTGTCCCTCTTTTCATTTACTGACTTGGTAACCTAGGGAAGACTCACAATTACATTCTTTCCCTTTTAATGGACACCTTCCACCCAGGGCAGTCACCTGTTTTAAAGGCATTAAAATAATCCCTCATTAAATTCAACTCACAATTGACCACATAGTCTCTTATGTATTGTGTGGGTCTTTTCTGAGACACAGCCACTCTCATTAGTGAAATAGTTTGTAGGGTGTATGTAGTTCCATGATTAACCAACATGTGCCAGTAGCTTTTCTTAAATCCTCTCTCAATTTAGGTTTAAGACTGAGCTTGGGGGTGTTCACAGTTCTAGACCCTCAGATGAATTAGTTTTATCTTCTACAGTTTCCTACCATCATGTGGAAATGCATTTTATCTAACTGTTGTGGTATATTGGATCCCTCTCAATTTCTCAACCATCAGGTATGTTGACAGCCACCTCCTCCATGAAGATTACAGACAAAACACCTAAAAAGTTAAACTGCTAAGTGATACAAATTAGAGTTCTATTCAAGCAGGGGGGAAAAATAGGTCAAGGACAGGGAGAATTGTTAGGGTTTATGGCACATACTTCTCACCTCCCCCCTTACAGAAGAGAGCAGAGAAATATCACCAACAAAATAATTACTCCAACAACAACAAAAAAGCTAACTTGTTTAAAAACTTGAGTTGCCAACACCAGAAAATTTACTTCTCTGTGTGTTGAAGAAATAATTCTTCTAAACCCAGATTTCTAACAATCTTGCTGTCTATCAATATCTAAGCAGATCTTTAGGGTGCTTACATGCATTCCAGATTCAGCTAGTATATCTAAAGAGAACAGGAATTCTGATTAAGAACCTAAATGCTGACCCACAAGAGCTTTTAAGCAGAATTTCAGATTTAGAATCCTCCCCAAAAAAAGTTCAGGAGGATTCCTAAATTATCGCCATTAGCTCCTTTAATTAAACTTTATATTTGAAGGTTATCATTCCTGGACAGATTTTCAAGTGTTAATCTTCCTAGAGAGTAAAATCAGTTTGTGGAACAGCGGAGAATATTCAAACGCACCATTTTCAAAGGCTGAATACAAGCAGCATTAAATATTTTCCCTCAAAAACACATCTATTTGTATTATTTTAGACAAAAAAGGAGTTAAAACATCTTTTATCTTCTTGTTTTATCTCAAGGGACTTAATTGCCTAAATCAATATTTGCTGATGTGGTTCAGCAGAGCCACTACATAAGACTGTAGCAATAGAAGCAAAATATCTTAATATTTTACTTCAAAAAAGTTACCTCTGAAATGAAGAATAAAGATTATCACCCATAGGCAATATCCCTCTTTTTCTGAACTGTACTACCTTTACTAATAAAAATAAAAGTTTCTACAGAGCATTAGTACCACCTCGGGCCTATTCACTGTTGCCAACTCTCATGATTTTGTCATGAGTCTCATGATAATTATTAAGCAACAAAGTCCTGTGGCACCTTATAGACTAACAGATGTATTGGAGCATAAGCTCAAAAGCTTATGCTCCAATACATCTGTTAGTCTATAAGGTGCCACAGGACTCTTTGTTGCTTTTTACAGATCCAGACTAACACGGCTACCCCTCTGATACATGATAATTAAGGTTTTCCTTAAAGCTCCAGTTCCTAGAGTCAAATGAATGTGATTTCCACCTTCATTCTTAAAGAAAAATTTGAGCCCTCATGGCTATGGAGAAAACTTCAAAATATGACCCCAGTGCACCCTAAAGTCTCAAAAAACAGAAGGCAAATTAAAAGAACATCACATCTATTATTTTTACATAATCTCATTATTTTAAAGCCAATCTATGTTTTTTGGTAAAAACTAACTCATAACATTTGGGTTGGCAATATTGTGACCTTTAAACCAACTAGACTATATAATAGTTTTAGAAGCTTCCACCTCCTTTGGGAAGTTCTCTTCCTTTATATTGGAACTTTTCCCAGAATGCTCCAATTTTTGTAGCTGAACCTTTAAATTACAGATGAGGAAACAGCTGTAACCCTATAGTAGCCAGTTTAGAAACAATGAATGGATTACTGCAGGCTGGAACTTTTCCTTTCTCATGGTAATTTATTTATTTTTGGGCTCTGTTTGTTATAAAGTTGTTTTTAAAGATCATTTAGGTTTTTCTAACAATGACATATTCTTTATGGGGCTATAAAGCCTGAGTTGCTTTACTTCCCCCTAATCTAATCCCAGTCTTCCTTCCAAACTAGTTTCTTTATGGTGAGACAGCATCCTAGATCTTTTTCACATCTGAGTAATGATAAAAAGGAGTTATAGGCCCCCAAGTGTCTGTTATCACTGTACATATAGTCATGCAAGTAGGAGCTCTCAGAACTTATGCTCAAGTTATATTTTGTAATTATAATTAATTCAGCAGAGGTGGCAATAAGATTTTCACCTAAGAAAAGAGAAAAGGAAGCTTCCACTTGTCCTTTTAGTAGAAATTCTTCTTCTTAAGAAGAAAAAAAAGTTTCTGCTCCAGAATTTCTTAACCAAATCATTTTTTTGAGGGGAGTCTGATAACTTTTCTTTTTTATGAGTGAGTCTCAAGGGGCTTGTGAAACACTTTTGGTACTGGTCCTCTCATATTTCATATTGCCCCTCTCACTATTTAACACATTGCATATTTTCTTAGGCATCACTCAGTTCCTTTCGTCCCAAAACAAATTTTCGAACACCCTAAAGATGACTTAATTTTGCTATATCAGTGCTTTAATTAATGAGAAATGGTGTAACTTGACCCATTTCCTTTTGTGTTCTTGGAGTTAATTATCTGAGATGTGAAATGTATAGTTTATTATTGCACTCTTTTTTCCCCCGGCTGCTTTAAAAATCTCTATCCTTATCATTTGTCTGTTGTTATAATTGTTTTTGCTGTATTGTCTCACTTCTCATGAGAATTTCACAACTGTGTTCTATATCAAATACTTGTCTTCATCATTGTGTAGTAACTTTCATGGAAATATCTCTACAGGGTGTGCACCTGACAATTTCCAGAATTCTGACATTTTGGTCCATGTTTGGTTCTTTACTAAGCAAACTGCAAACCTTTGTTTCCTCTCGATATAGTCTTTATGTGCTACTGTTATCTTAGATGGAGTATATATTATTTGATGGCGTATAGTATGTCATCACATAATTAGACTATAGTAAACATACACAGGGGGCAAAGTTTACATTGTGAATTATCTTCATTTTCACATTTCCTGACTTATGAGTGAGTGAGTGACTGTGTAGGCAATGATGTGCATGAAGTCAGTGAGTGTCTCTCATGTGTAGGGAGAGCAGCATACCAGAGTTGAGTAATGTCATGAGGATGAGGAGGAGAACTTTGCTCAGAGACTTTCAATTTTGCTCAACTTGGTTTGCCTGACCAAGTGATGTCTGTTGCTCTGCCACAAGCTGCAAAGCTGGTCATGTGACTCATTTATTACTTGTAAAACATAGTTTTCATATTAATAGCAGTAGTTTTGTAGCTAAATTGTATGTATAATAGGTATTATTGAAGTAATTAATTTTGTTACAAATATAGATTATGCAATTTTTCCAATTCACAAGGAATTTGTATAAATATATTGCATTTACAAAAGATTAATGTACAGGAGAACCAAACTCATTTTTATCTAGTCAGGGGTGTGCACAAGGGGGGGTCAAGCAGGGGGCACCCCCCCCCAATAATTGGCACGGGGACAGAACTCCTCTGGCGCCAGGGCAGGGGCAGGGAGAGTAGGAGAGAGTTCATTAGGAACTATAAGCTCTGTATTTGTCTGAGGTCATCAAAATGTGCTGCTGTTGTATTTCTTACTATGCAGGAGACCGCTATATACCCAGGTAAAAAGTTAATATGCTCCAGTTCTTAGATAAGCTGAAATCTGCATTTTCCTATAATCAAAATAGAGAGAAGGGATTCAGAGAGAAAAGATGGCCTTTCCAACATGTCTGGAAATGTAGCAGGCTGAGCTCTGGTGGGCCAAGTTGGAAGCAAATTCCAGAATCAAGGGGCCGTCACAGAGAATACCCTACTAGCCACTGCCTCACCTTTTTCTCATCACTTCAATCAATAAGATAGTGACAATGAATATGAAAAAATCAATTTTTTAAAAACAGTGTTGCTGGATCGATGCCTACATTGGAAAGATGAGCAAAGTGTTTCATGGAATCAATGCATTCTTGCTGTGGTATCTTTGCTTAGCGTAGCCACAACCTACAGGTGTCATAAATTAAACTCCATACTGTTTATGATGGTATTCCTCAGTTTCTGAGCCATATTTCTATCTTGAACTGGAAGATTACATAATTATCAAGGAATAATCACCCTCCAAAGACATTAAACACCATTATCTGAGAAAACTATTCTTAGTCTGGCCCTAAATGAAGTTAGGGATAATCAGATAGGTAATAAGGTTGCACTAATATTGCCAAAAACACTTGCCAAATTTGGCCATCAGGGTACCTACCTGACTTTTATGCATGACCTTTGGTGACCTTTAAAGAAGCCTAACAAATGGGGAAAAACACCTGGATATTCAGTGAAGCTGAGAAAACTAGCGTGCCTCTTTCTGACTTATTGAAATGTATGAAATTGGGATACTCTGCAGTGTAGTGAATATTTTTAGCTATCAAAGCAGATAATTTCAGGAGACCTGCCCTGCCATGAAAAATGCCAACATTTCATGTTTGTAAAAACTGTGGAATATGACAACAAACTACCTGCCCTTTTAGTGCAATTTAATATTTGTGAATTAATCTGGGTCTCTGTGAAGAATGCATTTGCTTGTAAATATTCAAGAACAGTTTGCACCAACATTTTTCAGCCTACAAGTTATTTGTGAACTGTTTGACTTTTTGTTGTTGTGATGTCTGACTAGTCAGCTAAGTCACAAAATAATTTCTGATCCCTGATCGAATGAGCAAAACCTTTCAAACAGGAGAATGAGGAATAGTGAATGATGAATGACAAATAATGAAGACCATTGTTTGTATGTTCAATGCAAATATTCATATGGAGAAGAGACATACCCTAAACACTTGTAATCATACAAATGTTCATGAGTGGTAAAGAAAGGGTCTGAACATGGTTGTGTCAAACAGCTGTTTGATATCATAAGGAATGTTTTCAAATACTACTTACATAGTACTTAACCAGCTCTATTATCCTGGTTTAAGTTAAAGCAACTGTATCCTTTTGGAAATAATTGTTTCCATTCTCATTCCATTCTATCTTTCTCTCTTGTTAACGGCTGCAACACCTCATCTCTGGTTGGGAAAACAAATAAGTAGTACCCTTTGATGCCCCTGCATGAATTAGTCGTCATAATGTGGCCTCTTAACAATTCTGTAAATCTTTCCTCCTGAAGTAAGTAGCTTGGACATACTTGATGTCTGTTTCCCAACTCAGAGGGGAGAGTTACTACTCTGTTCTGGCAACTATCCCAAATCTTTTGCATGGCAGTATATTTCCTGAATACTTCAAGACTGGGAAATTCAATGGGAGTTGGCCACCTAATTCCCTTACACTACTTTAAAAATCCCAGTTTAAGTGACTGGTGCTCAAAACATACTGGGTCAAATTATTAATTTGAAATAATAGAGATAAACTTGGGATGAATTTAGCTCACTGTGTAGAGGTTAGTTTTATGCTAAATTGCAATCACCTGAAAACTTCAGCCACAGTTTTTATATATTTCTAAACCTCATTGCACTAAGGGCAATTAGTTAGGAATTCTGAGAAGTCTACTGTTTCTGGGCCAAATTCAACCTATCAATGCAGTAGCCACATGGACTTCTATAGGACTATTCAGTTGAGTACAGTGAGCAGGAGTTGACCTTCCATTGTGATGACTGGATATCTACCAATTAAAATCATTAGTAACTGCTCAGATTTTAAGGTTGGTTTGTTGTAAAGCTTATTAAAACTAACTAAGTAAATACACAGAGATATTTAGAGTTCTTCTGTCTTCTCAGAAAATGAGGAAACAGCTGGTTGATCTTCAACTAAATATCTACCTGAAACTTCCTGGACACCACGATCAGCTTCAACAATGGAACCCTACAGACAACTATAAACAAGAAACCCAGGGATCTCCAAACCTATCTTCACAGATCCAATAACCACCCCAAACACACCAAGAAATCTGTTATCTACAATGAGGTAGTCAGATACCAAAGAATATGCTCTGAGGAGAAAATCTGGGATATACACCTTAACACACTCAGAACCTCCTTCACCAAACAAGGACATTCCACCAGAGAAATAGATCGCATCATGGAATGGGTCACTCAAATACCTGAGAGAACCTGCTTCAATACAGAAAAAAAACACCCTCTGACCCCACATCCCTAATTGTCACCTACCCACTCCCCACTGGAACCCATATGGGGTATCACCAAACATCTACAACTCATACACGATAGGGATGCCATCCTGAAAGAAATCTTTCTTGAACCTCCATTTCCAGCCTTCAAACAACCCCCCATTCTCTCCAAGCTCATAATCAGAAGCAAGCTCCCCACAGACCAGGACACACCAACTCAAAGCAGCACCAGACCCTGACAGAACAACAGATGTAAAATCTGCAGACATGTCGCCACTGCTACAACGATTAATAACACCCCTCACAACACAGCTTTCAAGATCCCTGGGTCCTACACATGCCTATCACAACATGTGGGGTACTGCATCTGGTACACTAAATGCCCCAATAACAACTGTGGGTGAAACCAGACAATCACTACATTCCTGAATGAACTCTCACAGGAAAATGATAAGATAAAAATACCACATCTCCATCACTTCTGTGTGAACACTTTTCACATAGCAATCACTCTATATCTGACCTATCAGTCCTTATCCTCAAAGGACACTTGCACAACCCTTTCAAAAGACAAGCCTGGGAACTTAAATTCATAACTTTGCTAGACACTAAAAATCATGGACTGAATAGCAACACTGGATTTATGGTTTATTACAACCATCTATAACCCACTAACAATCCCTCCCAGCTACTTCCCTCTTCCCACCCCCACATTTCTTTTCCTCCCTATGACATGAGGGGTGTTAATGGGCCACTTCACCTTAAATAGTCCCTTGAAATATGTGTTAATTACTCTTGCTAAACAATCTATTCAACCTTGTGACACTGTGACACTCTGAGGCCTTATATACACTGGCACTTTACAGCGCTGCAACTTTCTCGCTCAGGGGTGTGAAAAAACACCCACCTGAGCGCTGCAAGTTTCAGTGCTCTAACATGGCAGTGTAGACAGTAGCTATTCCCCTCGTGGAGGTGATTTTTGCCGCGACTACATAGCCACGTTAAAGTGCTGCCATGGCAGCGCTTTAACATTGCTAGTGAAGACATGCCCTGAGACTGTGTCTACACTACATCACTGACAGTTGTGCAGCTGCACCAATGCCTAAGCTTCCAGGAGAGAGCTCTCCTGTCGACTTAATAACTCCTGCCTCTGCAAGAGTGGTAGCTTTGTTGGTGGGAGAGCTTCGCCAACATAGTGCTATCTACACTGGCACTTTGGTCGGTGTAACTTATGTCGCTCAGGAGTGGATTATTCACACCCCTAAGCAACGTAAGTTATACCAAAGTAATTTGTGGTGTAGACGTAGCCTGAGTAAAGCACGGCAACGCTTTAACGTGACTGTGTAGTCGCGGCACCAGCGTTCTCCCAGCGCTATAAAAAAACCACCTCCACTACAGGAGTAGCTACCAGCGCTGGGAGCACAGCTTCCAGCGCTGGTGCACTGTCTACACTGACACTTTACCACGCTGAAACTTGCAGTGCTCAGGGGTGTATTTTTTCACACCCCCGAGCAAGAAAGTTGTAACGCTGTAAAGTGCCAGTGTAGACAAGCCCTAAGTTTCCCAGACCTGAAGAAGAGCTCTGTGTAAGGTTGAAAGCTTGTCTCTCTCACCAACAGCTGTTGGTCCAATAAAAGATACCACACCCACCTTGTCTCTACCTGAAAATAAGTTATTTTTACTGAAGATTTTCAGGTAAAATATAGAAGCACATAAAACCTCATATTAGCACTGTATGCAAGTGTACAAGCAATGGAAAGCAAAAGTTAGAGGGACACTGTCATCTTAACTTTGACCCAAATTTTAAACTTGGTAAACAAGCTTTAATAAGGACTAAGAGCAACAAAAACAATTCCACAATTTAAAAAAATCCAATGAATACCATGGTTTTTAAATAAAAACGTTCCCTTATATTGTTTAAAACTGAAATATTGCAGCACTTAGGACCTCAAATTGAAAATGACTACTGCAGGGATCTGCAACCTTTGGCCCGCGGCCCGCCAGGGGCCGGTTTATTTACCTGCCGCATCCTCAGGTTCGGCCAATGGGGGCTGCGGGAAGCGGCACGGGCAGAGGGATGTGCTGGCTGCCGCTTCCCGCTGCCCCCATTGGCCTGGAGCGGCAAACCGCAGCCAGTGGGAGCCGCGATCGGCCGAACCTGCGGACACGGCAGGTAAACAAACCGGCCCGGCCTGCCAGGGTGCTTACCTTGGCAGGCCACGTGCCAAAGGTTGCCAATCCCTGGACTACTGGTTTAAATTGTCCAAATGACAGCAATAAAAAAGGTAAACAATGAGTATAAATAGTGACAATTAAATAGGTTTTACAAATTTTTACTCAATCAAAGGTGTGAGCAATATAGGTAAACATGTGTTGTTAATAACATCATTTTAAAGTTTTTGTCATTGTATTGTATCATATCCATATACTCCAGACTCACATTTACATCCATCTACCCAGAGGAAAGATAAGGGTATAGAAAGGAATCTCATGCAATGGGAAAAAGCAGCTTTTCTGTTTATGATGAAACTATATATAAAAAGATCCTCTGATCATTTGGATCGTAGTACAGTCAAACTAAGGTTATGTCTACACAGCTGACGTTAAAGCTCTGCCTCGTGGCTGTGTAGTCGTGGCTCCAGCGCTGGGAGAGCAATGTTTGGTAATAAAACCACCTCTGCAAAGGGAATAGCTACTAGCACTATCTACACTGCCACTTTACAGCGCCGAAACTTGCATCGCTCAGGGTGGTGTTTTTTCACACCCCTGAGCAAAGAATGTTTCAGCGCTGTAAGTGGCAGTGTAGACAAGGCCTAATATTCTTAACTTATATTTTCCCTCCGGAAGGCTAAGACTGTATACAAACTCAACATGGTGTTAATTTGATCATTTGCCTCTGAAAAGAGATGCCACAGTGAGATAATAGAATACTGTGGTACAGTGGGCTTCTGCAATTGCCAGCAAATTAGTCTTTTAGCTGTGACTATAGCTCAGAATATGAACTGTTAATGGGAAAAGCATTGATGAAAGAAAAAGTCGGTAGTGCAAGATTAAGAAACCTTCTACAAATTATTTTATTATGAATTAAATAATGTTATAGCTGCGCAAAATTACAAACTTTGCTTCCTTTCTCATCTGTTATCAACGTATAACTTTCTGAGCAGGAGTTTCCACTCACATGCATTAACACAACATACTGTAAAAATGACCACGTGCTATGTGTGCAGAGGTATACGTAGAAAACATATTGAACAAGGGCTCTTACCTGAGAGTGTGTGTGGCTTCAGGAAAGGATGCAGGACCATAGATACGGTGTTTGCAGCTCGTCAACTTCAGGAGAAATGCCAAGAACAGAACTCCAAGCTGCATGTAATTTTCATTGACCTGACAAAAGCATTTGATAGAGTCAGTCGGGAGGGCTATTGGATGATCATGGCAAAATTTGGTTGCCTGGAGAAATTCATTGCAATGTTTCAGCAATTCAATGATGGCATGCTCACTTGCATTGTGGGTGACAGTGAGTCATCTGAACTATGCCCAGTCACCAATGGAATCAAGCAGGATTGTGTGTTGGCCCCAACCCTCTTCAGTATGATGTTCTCTGCCTGCTTACAGATTCTTTTTGTGACTGTGACACCGGGATTGGCATCAGATACCAGAGTGATGGCAAACTCTTCAATTTGAGGAGACTACAGGCAATGATGAAGGTACAGGAAGTGACTGTTCGCAATCTTCTGTTTGCTCATGACTGTTCAGTGAATGACAAATCTGAGTCTTACATGTGGCGGACTATGGACTATTTCTCTTCAGCTTGTGACAATTTTGGTCTCACAATTAACATAAAAAAGACAGAAGTGATGTACCAGCCTGCACCAGGAAAGCCATACGTAGAGCAGGCTATCACAGTGAATGGCAAAACCCTCCAGACAGTGGACAAGTTCACCTACCTCGGTGGTACACTGTCATCTGCAGTTCACATCGATGATGAAACCAATGCCAGAATTGCCAACGCAAGTGTGGCCTTTGACAGACTATGTGCAAATATGTGGGAGCGTAGAGGCCTGAAGGTCTACAAAGCCATCGTGTTCCCAACTCTGATGTATGCATGTGAAACCTGGACAGTTTACAGACGCCATGCGATGAAGCTGAATCACTTTCACATGGGCTGTTTGAGGAAACTGATGAGGATAAAATGGCAAGAAAGGGTTTCAGATATTGAGATTCTCATATGGGCAGGCATTCCAAGCATCTATACTCTGTTGATGAAATCACAGATGAGATGGGCAGGCCATGTCACCAGAATGTCAGATGAGCGACTGCCAAATATCTTTTATAGCAAGCTAAAGGAGGGAAAGTGCTCTCAGGGAGGCCAGAAGGAACGTTTCAAGGACTCCCTTGAGTTATCCTTGGGACATTTCAACATTGACCCAGAGTTTTGGGAAGATCTTGCTCATGATCATTCTACCTGGCAAAGCCTCATCCATACTGGAGCTACAGTCTATGAGCAGAGAACTGCTGAGGCAGAGCAGAAGTGCCAGCAGCGTAAATCTCACAACAGCTGCATGTCCACTGTTAATCAAGTAATCCATAGCGGCATCTCTTGCTCAGTGTGCCACAGACAGTTCAAAGTTTGAATTGGCCTGATCAGCCACTCACGTGTTCACAAAACCAAACCAACCTGTGATGTTATGGTCATCTTTGAACTCGAAGGGCAAACAACCAAACCAAATGGAGAAAAATAATGGAGAAAAATCAGTGCACTTAGCTCTTGGACATACAAAATTTTCCAAGGCCTGTTGACCAATGGTTCTCATCTGGCAGACTGAGGAATATCACTGGCTAGTTTCAAGATGAGTTCTATTTGGGCCTTGTGAGCAGAGATTTAAAAGAAAAGAAGTCAGGACTCTTCAAAGTTCACATGGATGCAGGGGACCTTCTGGGTGTGGGAGTGGAATCGTTTTGGTGAACTCTGTTCACGTTCTATTAGATTGGAGTCTATTTCACAAAGACACCATGGGGTTCATTTGTTGAAACTGACGTTAAGGACTGAATAGGCAGGGAGACTAGACTACTCTTTATCCCCTTCCCTCCAAAATAGGGATGTGGAGATTAATAGGTACAGTGGTGGGGCAGTAAAGGGAAGTTTGCACAACAATTTCTTGCAATGTACTCAATGTGTGTGATGGATAAACATAGGATTTCTCTTTGTTATGGTATTAATTTAACAGCTTTTCTGAGCGCTAAAATACATTATGCTGAAACAATATTTTACACCACTTTTTACACTCATCTTACCGTAAAACCTATTAAAAACTAGACAGCATTCTCCAGCTTGAGTGGCCTGCTAGTGTCTGACACAACTAAGAATCAAAAGTGGCAGAACTGGAGAGGCTATGAATTAGAGGAAGAAGGAAGTCTTCTATGCATGTGGAGAGCAGTAATCACTCACAACAGCCATGTCAGCAAAAACAACAGGAAATGCCTGTGCTTGACCTTTATTCATAGGAGAAAGGAGATCCAGCATCACTTCAGAGCAGCTTTTGCAACATATCAGTGTATAACTTTTATAGGAATAATAAATCACCATTCAGAATTAGAAACAAATATATAAATACAATATGCAGTAATGGGCACTTAGGGGGCAAATGGTACATCTAAAAATCGAAGAATGTTAAATATGGGTTGGGTTTTTCTTTTTTAAAATTCCAACACTTCTTTTAAGTATATATATGTCACTTTTAAAAGTTGCATTCCAAATACTGAGAATTTTGAGTATATATTGTGTATATATAAACATGGCATACATAAGGATTTTAACAGGATTCTGATTATTGATGTTCAGAATACTTGAGTTTAGTTTCATGCTTACTAATCAGAATATTAGTGGAAGGTATTCATATTTGTGCTTAGAAAACTGAGTTCTGATTATTTTTCTGTAGATCATGTTCATAAACCCTGATCTGCATATATCTGTAAATGACAAATCTTTTCACACAGAAAAAGGATGTATTTGTCCAGTAAGAAAACCAACTTATTGTAAAATAGAAATTAATGTCCTACAATGTCTTGATATTTTGTCTCATAGGAATAATATATTTAAAAGGTTGTTGAATTACTGAATTAAGAGACAGCACTACACAGTCTTTTGTCTGTGATGCAGTATTTTCCTCTGCTGAATACACTAATCATACCACTTTGTATACCCTCTTGAATTGCAAGAGAACTGTAAACATTTAGCCATAGGAAACAGCCTCATGTTGAGGTTCAACAAATATATAGCCTAGAAAATTTTGCAAATCCCTGGAACCCTTCTATATTCAGTCATCATCTTTTAAATATACAGAGTATAGGATGTTTACACACATATAAAGAATATGTATATAGACAGCCTGAGTTTGAAAGTATCACATATTTACTATTACTGGAAGAATAAAAAAAAGTTTGAGCCTGATTATAATTCCCAAGATGATAACATTATTTCATAACTAAGAGATGTTCTATTACAAATAGGGTGACCACCTAAGTTTCAAAGGAAAAAAAGGACAATTACAAAAAAAAAGGCTCTTAATATTTAAGGCAGTGGTTTTCAACCAGGGGTCTGGGAGCAGGTTTCAGGGGTCCTCCAACCATGGCTGGTGTTAGACTTGCTAGGGCCCAGGGCAGAAAGCCAAAGCCCCACCATGCAGGACTGCTGCCCAGGGCCCCGAGCCCCATCACCCGGGGCTGAAGCTGAAGCCTGAGCAACTTAGCTTCGTGGGGCCCCCTGTGGTATAGGGTCCCGGGGAATTGCCCTGCTTGCTACCCCTTAATGCTGGCCCTGGCTTTTATATGCAGAAAAACAGTTGTTGTGGCACAGTTGGGCCGTGGAGTTTTTATAGCATGTTGGGGGGGCCTCAGAAAGAAAAAGGTTGAGAACCTCTGATTTAAGGGACAGTACCTTTCAATTTCATATATATTGTTCAAAATCAAATATATCCTCAGGGCCGCCGGGGGGAGGGGGGAGGAGGGAAAATGGGGCAATTTGCCCAGGGCCCCGCAGGGGCCCCCGGCACCGCCTCCGCCTTTCCCCATCCCCCAGCGCGCCGCGTCAGGAGCGGCCCTGGACAGGGCTGCAGCGGCGTGACTCTGGCGGGGCCTGAGCTCCTCCCACTGAGTCAGAGCCGAGTGGTAAGGGGGCGGGGCTGTGAGCTCCGGTCCTGCCGGAGCCACGCCACTGCAGCGCTGTCCAGGGGCCAGGGCAGCTCCTGGATGTGGCACGCTGAGGCTCCAAGAGAGGGGAGAGGCGGCGGTAACCCAGGAGCGGCCCTGGACAGCGCTGCTGGGGAGCGGTCAGGGGACAGGGAATGGGGGGTTGGATCGTGTGTGTTCCGGGGGTCTGTCAGGACTCAGCGGGGGAGTGGATAGGGGTCGGGGCAGTCAGGGGATGGGGGGGTTGGTGGAGGGTGGTGTCCCGGGGTGGTGGTTGGGGGGGCAGTGAGTGGACAAGGAGCAGGATGGGTCGGGGATTCTGAGGGGGGCAGTTGGGGGGCAGGAAGTGGGTGGGGGTCAGATGGGGGCAGGGCCAGGCTGTTTGGGGAGGCACAGCCTTCCCTACCCTAAAGCTCATTCAGCAGTTTGAGGCTTGCAGACAGCTATTTAACACAATGAGCCAAGCTGTTATCTTTTCCCTTAGGGCTATCATCCCTTTCACTTCTCAAATGCCAAATTATAGTCTACATTTAATTTCAGTGCCATAGGGAGATTCATGTCAGCGGAGGGTAGCTTCATTTAAAATTAGCCACTTTAGATTAACAGTGATAGAGCCAAGAGAGCCATGGGGGAGGGATCACATGAGAAGAGCAATATCATACACCACCTACCTCCTTCCCAACCCTACCAAGGGAGACACCCCCCCTCCCCTGGATTCCCCGAGGAATCAGTGGTTCTCAAACTTTTGTACTGGTGACCCCTTTCACATAGCAAACCTCTGAGTGCGACCCCCCCTTATAAATTAAAAACACTTTTTAAAATATATTTAATACTATTATAAATGCTGGAGGCAAAGCGGGGTTTGAGGTGAAGGCTGACAGCTCGCGACCCCCAGTAATAACCTTGTGACCCCCTGAGGGGTCCCAACCCCCAGTTTGAGAACCCCTGGGTTAATTTAATTTTAGCACCCTGTGTCCATTCACATGCATGTGCTATTTTGAGCATTTCAGTTTTCAGAACATAGGCTCATCCCAGATTCTGGAACAAGCTCAAATGCTCAGTTCGTGGAGTATGTACATAAGCTATACTAAAGACAAACCCACAGTAACCGTCTCCAGTTTGTGAGGGACCCCATGGAGCCAGTCTCTAGGAAACAGAAATTCATTGGGGTTAAGTCCATTAATGGCTATTAGCCAGGATGGGTAAGGAATGGTGTTCCTAGCCTCTGTTTGTCAGAGGGTGGAGATGGACGGCAGGAGAGAGATCACTTGATCATTACCTGTTAGGTTCACTCCCTCTGGGGCACTTGGCATTGGCCACTGTCAGTAGACAGGATACTGGGCTGGATGGACCTTTGGTTTGACTCAGTATGGCCATTCTTATGTTCTTATGTTCTAACCTAAATGAACCCAAAGTTATGGAGATAGATATGAGTCAAGGAAGCCAGCAGAGTATCAGAAACCTGGAAAAATCTCTGACTGGATGGGCTCAGGCGTTTGGTCACAAGCTGAGGTGGTTCAAAAGTTTTGGATTTTTTTTAAGCAGAATTTTTTTATTGTTTCTTTAAACAATCAAACACAGCAAGCAGCAAATATTTGGCCACACACTTCTGAAACCCCAAACCATGTTCAGGTTTTGGCAGACTAATTTCAGCTTTTCAATTAAAAAAACCACAACAAATTTTGAAGGAAAGCAGACATTGTCCGTGATTTTTT
>QXTE01000056.1:1188943-1252909 GCA_003942145.1 Platysternon megacephalum | reverse complement strand
CCTGCGGGGGGGGGGGGGGGGGGGGGGGGGGGGGGGGGGCAAGTGGGGCAATTTGCCTCGGGGCTGCAGGGCCTGCCCCGGCGTTGCAGGGCCCCCCACGAGAATATAGTATTCTATAGTATTGCAACTTTTTTTTATGGAAGGGACCCCCAAAATTGCTTTGCCCCTGGCCCCCTGAATCCTCTGGGCGGCCCTGTATATCCTTGTGTGATTATTGCTGAAATACAAGATAAAGTACATGCTATATTTACTTGAGATAGGACACAGGACATTGAGCACCAAATGCTCAATCAGGCAACGTGCTGAGCACTCTTTTTCGTATCCAACACTTAAGTACAGGTTTGCCTGAGTACATGTGCAGTCTTGTGAGTGAATGGGATGACACACATGCTTAAGTAACTTGCTGGATTGGGGCCAGAATGCTCAGCAATTTGCAGGATTGAGCCCCAAAGAAGGGATGCCCTTTAAAATAAACCCTAATGCCAAAGGCAGTAATTCACATTTGCTTGAAAACCAGATATTTGTAATTAATCTTTTATTTTTGAAATAAATTTGTACATTTCATTTGTGTGCAGGATTGGCCATATTTTCTGAAAGATTTTTTGGGTCAGAAGACACAATGTTTGATAAACTGAACTGAAAAAAAGTATCCAAATATGATCATTTTTAGTTGTTTGCAAATGTAATAGTGTCCATATTTTCTGAAACTATGTAGTCCTGAATAGAATTAATTCATATATACCACAGCAGTAAATTACAAAAGGTAAATCCAAAGTTAGGTAGATGAGCTATGAAAATGTGTTTGTATTTTATTGGTATGTTTTTCTTAAAGGGGTTTATCCAAAGAATGGTACATCTGATTGAAAAACAATTTGTGTTAGAAATATTATTTAAGAATTCTTTTTTGTGAAAGTATATAAGTAACTGCAAAAAAGCAGAATATAGTAAAAGCTACAGTTAAGGTTGCAACTCCATTTTTATTATAGCTCCCTGTTTTCATTCACTCATAACTTTTTATAACATTTATTCTGTTAAGCTGAAACTTCCTTTGCTTGGTCTAAATTCAAAGATGAATATTTTGGGAATGTCTGAGCAAAACTCAATCTAGCTATTTTTTAGATAAACAGGAAAAATACCTTTAAAAAAAAAGATCTATAGTTTTAACAAAACTGGCTGAAAAGGCTTACCTTAAACTCCAAACTTGAACTGTGGCTAGTACAATTTGATGAATAATTGTTCTGTAAGAGAGAGGCCCCAATCCTGCAAGCTGTCTAATGCGGGTGAACACACACTGAAGTCAGTGGCGCTCTTTGTGAATTCAGGATCTGCCCCATGAAGCAATTTGGAGGATTGGGGCCTATTTTTTAAACAAAATATAAAATAAAAAGTTTATAAATGATGAACATTTTGATTTTTGCATATGTGATAAATGTTCAGTTATAGTCGTCTACTACTATGCAATCGAAAGCTCCACGGTGTTGCACTGGGGAACTACAGAGTACAACATCTATCGTATGTTTTACTTTAATCTACTGAGTGGTGTAGTTTAAATCCTGTGGAGTTTTGGAAAACACATTTGCATTATTCCATAGTTTAGGAAGTAGGGATTCTGTGTATTGTATTTCATCATAGATTAGGGTTGGAAGAGGCCTCAGGAGGTCATCTATTTCAACCCCCTGCTCAAAGCAGGACCAACCTCCAACTAAATCATCCCAGCCAGGGCTTTGTCAAGCCAGGCCTTAAAAACCTCTAAGGATGGAGATTCCACCACCTCCCTACGTAACCCATTCCAGTGCTTCACCACCCTCCTGTGAAATAGTGTTTCCTAATATCCAACCTAGACCACACTGCAACTTGAGACCATTGCTTCTTGTTCTGTCATCTGACACCACTGAGAACAGCCTAGCTCCATCCTCTTTAGAACCCCCCTTCAGGTAGTTGAAGTCTGCTATCAAATCCCCCCTCACTTTTCTCTTTTGCAAACTAAATAAGCCCAGTTCCCTCAGCCTCTCCTCGTAAGTCATGTGCCTCAGCCCCCTAATAATTTTTGTTGCCCTCCGCTGGACTCTCTCCAATTTGTCCACATTCTTTCTGTAGTGGGGGGACCAAAATTGGACACAATTTTCCAGGTGTGGCCTCACCAGTGCTGAATAGAGGGGAATAATCACTTCCCTCAATCTGCTGGTAATGCTCCTACTAATGCAGCCCAATATGCCGTTAGCCTTCTTGGAAACAAGGGCACGCTGTTGACTCATATCCAGATTCTCGTCCACTGTAATTCCCAGGTCCTTTTCTGCAGAACTGCCGCTTAGCCAGTGGGTCTCCAGCCTGTAGCAGTGCATGGGATTCTTCCATCCTAAGTGCAGGACTCTGTACTTGTCCTTGTTGAATCTCATCAGATTTCTTTTGGCCCAATCCTCCAATTTGTCTAGGTCACTCTGGACCCTGTCCCTACCCTCCAGCATATCTACCTTTCCCCCCAGCGTAGTGTCATCAGTGAACTTGCTGAGGGTGCAATCCATCCCATCATCCAGATCATTAATGAAGATGTTGAACAAAACTGGCCCCAGGACCGACCCCTGGGGCACTCCACTTGATCCTGACTGCCAACTAGACATCGAGCCGTTGATCACTACCCGTTGAGCCCAAAGATCTAGCCAGGTTTCTATCCACCTTATAGTCCATTCATCCAATCCATACTTTTTTAACTTGCTGGCAAGAATACTGTGGGATACTGTATCAAAAGCTTTGCTAAAGTCAAGGAATAACACATCCACTGCTTTCCCCATATCCACAGAGCCAGTTATCTCATCATAGAAGGCAATCAGGTTGGTCAGGCATGACTTGCTCTTGGTGAATCCATGTTGACTATTTCTGATCACCTTCTTCTCCTCCAAGTGCTTCAAAATGGTTTCCTTGAGGACCTGCTCCATCATTTTTCCAGGGACTGAGGTGAGGCTGACCGGTCTGTAGTTCCCCGGATTCTCCTTCTTCCCTTTTTTAAAGTTGGGCACTATATTTGCCTTTTTCCAATCGTCTTGGGCCTCCCCCAATTGCCACGAGTTTTCAAAGATAATGGCCAATGGCTCTGCAATCACATCCCCAACTCCCTCAGCACCCTCGGATGCATTAGATCTGGCCCCATGGACTTGTGCATGTCCAGCTTTTCTAAACAGTCCTTAACCTGTTCTTTCACCACTGAGGGCTGCTCACCTCCTCCCTATACTGTGCTGCCCAGTGCAGCAGTCTGGGAACTGACCTTGTCCGTGAAGACCGAGGCAAAAAAAGCATTGAGTACTTCAGCTTTTTCCACATAATCTGTCACTAGGTTGCCTCCCCATTCAGTAAGGGTCCCACACTTTCCCTGACCTCCATCTTGTTGCTAACATACCTGTAGAAACTCTTCTTGTTACCCTTCACATCCCTTGCTAGCTGCAACTCCAATTGTGCTTTGGCCTTTCTGATTACACCCCTGCATGCTCCAGCAATATTTTTATACTCCATCCTAGTCATCTGTCCAAGTTTCCACTTCTTGTAAGCTTCCTTTTTGTGTTTAAGCTCACCGAATATTTCTCTGTTAAGCCAAGCTGGTCGCCTGCCATATTTACTATTCTTTCTGCACATTGGGATGATTTGTTCCTGCACCCTCAATAAGGCTTTTTTAAAATACAGCCAGCTTTCCTGGACTCCTTTCCCCCTCATATTAGCCTACCAGGGGATCCTGCCCATCAGTTTCCTGAAGGAGTCAAAGTCTGCGTTTCTGCAGTCCAGGGTCCATATTCTGCTGCTCTCCTTTCTTCCTTTTGTCAGGATTCTGAACTCCACAATTTCATGGTCATTGCTGCCCAGGTTGCCACCCACTTCTACTTCCCCTACCAATTCTTCCCTGTTTGTGAGCAGCAGGTCAAGAGGAGCATGGCCCCTAGTTGGTTTCTCCAGCGCTTGCACCAGGAAGTTGTCCCCAACACTCTGCAAAAACTTCCTGGATTGTCTGTGCACTGCTGTATTGCTCTCCCAGCAGATGTCAGGGTGACTGAAGTTCCCCTTGAGAACCAGGGCCTGTGATCTGGAAAGTTTTGTTAGTTGTCCGAAGAAAGCCTCGTCTATCTCATCCTCCTGGTCTGATGGTCTATCGCAGACGCCCACCATGACATCACCCTTGTTGCTCTCGCCTCTAAACTTAACCCAAAGACATTCAACAGGCTTGTCTCCAGTTTCATACTGGAGCTCTGAGCAATCATACTGCTCTCTTACATACAGTGCAACTCCTCCACCTTTTCTCCCTGTCCTGTCCTTCCTGAACAGTTTATACCCATCCTTGACAGTGCTCCAGTCATGTTAGTTACCCCACCAAGTCTCTGTTATTCCAATCACATCATAGTTCCTTGACTGTGCCATGACTTCCAATTCTTCCTGCTTATTTCCAAGGCTTCTTGTGTTCATGTACAGGCACCTAAGATAACTAGCCGATTGCCCTACTTTCTCAGTATCAATCAGGAGGCCTCCCCTGTTGCACCCTCCTCCTTGTGTTTCCTCCCGGTATCCCATTTCCCCACTTACCTCTGGGCTTAGGTCACCATCCCCCCGTGAACCTGGTTTAAAGCCCTCCTCACTAGGTTAGCAAGCCTGACTGCGAAGATGCTCTTCTCTCTCTTAGTTAGGTGGATCTCATCTCTTCCTAGCAATCCTTCTTCCTGGAACATCCCATGGTCAAAGAATCCAAAGCCCTCTCTCCAACACCACCTGCGTAACCACGCATTTACCTCTACAATTTGATGGTCCCTACCTGGGTCTTTTCCTGGGCTATTTCCCGTCTACACTACAGATTCTAAGATGTTTAAACACAGTGGCACAATCACCTTATATCTTTTGTGCAGACAGAAGAAAACATGTCTTTATAACCACTTTTAAGAACCCTTTTTAGCCCAGGTTCCAATATCTACCAAAGTTAAAACATGATACTTGAACATGGCGAAGCTATGCTAGTGGTGGAAACAATGTGCATTTTAGGGAAATGTCAAGTGTAGACTAAGTCTATGAGTTTTATGGAGCTGTGCAAAGTATAACTGAACAACACAACTTTATTACAAATGCTTTGTTTTCTCTAAAATGACATTGCATTAATATTGTTTTTTGTATTCTAGGTTAATTTAAAGTGTCAGGAAATACAAAAGTTCAGAGCAATGTTAGCTCACATATTATTTCTGATTGCTAGCTACCTATATAATTTCATATATGATTACATACAAAATCTACACTAAAAAAACTAAGGATGAAAACTCAATCCCTCAAAAGTTAGGAAACGCCAAAATTAAAGTTGCCTATGCTACCTTAATTCAGACTTCTTCTGTGTATGCATTATGATAGTCTTAAATTACATGATGATATACTATTTTTTTCCACTGGCCCCCTGCTTTTCATAAGGATACGAAGGTAGGTAATGTGGTAAAACAGTCCTAGCTTGTACAGTTATATTGAATACTTGTATTGTGTTGCAGCAAGATACATGTTCATGTGGAGACTTGGTCTTTATTTAGATCCCCCCGTTTACAGTGCTAGTTTTGAGAAATTGTGTAGTAATAAAAATGTATAACTATTGAAAGGGATGCTGCAAGATAAAAATCTAGTGTATGGAATATGTAGAGTAATTAATTTAAATATCCCTGTTCATAATATATTAAACTGAACGTTTTAAACATCTTAATCTTCACTGCTGTCTACTTTTTGCATTTATTTCAAGTTGGACAATTAAACTAGATTAGTCAGTTTCACCTATTTATAGCTAGTTTCAGTTTGAGTTTGGTATGCTGACTAGAACAATGCTGCAGCTTAATGAGTTGGAAACCTTGCAGGGGAATGCCTAAATCCTACATTTTTTAAAATTGAATTAAAAATGTCATGTAAGAACTTCTAATCAGATTAGGGCTAGTCTACAGGGGAAAACTGTCCAGAATAGCTATTATGAAATAAGCTATTTTGCAATATCTATCCTGGAATAGATGCCTGTGTGGACACTTTATTATGGAATAATAAGTGTGCTTTGTGGGCACTTGCTCACCAACTGCTGTCTTCTACCCACCAGTCCTCTTTAATCAATAATTTATCTACTCCCTTATCTGTTCATCTTCTCTTCCATATTAATGTTCCCATTTTGTGTGCAGCACTTATCTGCAGTGTCCAAAAGTGGTCCACAGACCTTTGCATCAGCTGCAACAAAGCTTCATAAAATGAGCTGAGGAAACCAACTCAAAGGATTCTGGGGCACATCTGGGAAGCCCAAATGAACATAAACAGAGGCCTTTTTTTGTTGGTTGGAGTGGAAGAATTGCACAGTCAGACAAGACTGTTTTGGGATTTGCTTGTTGAATAACCACAACAGACCCATTGCTATTCCAGGGACCCCTTTTATTTGATGCCATAAATACCTGTCTGCGTTAGCCTATTGTGATGTTTGATTAATACGGCTACAGACAACTGTTGTCCTGGCAAAATATTTTGGAACACGTCTTTTTAAAATGTTTGACAAAGGAGATAAAATATCAACGTACCAGAAGAAATATGAGCATAATTTCTTTAGCATAAATGCACAACCCCAATTTTGTTTCAATATTTTTGAGACTAGTAAATTACAATAATAAAAAATTGCATAACACTAGGTTTGTGTGCGATGTAAGTAAACTACAATCTAAAATGAGGAAAATACCACCAAAATAGCAAGGACATTGGAATGTCATGGAGAATTCACATCTGTTGTATACCCAAGTTGAAGCTTTCAGTTAAATGCAATGACATTTCTATTCCTTTTCTTTGTTAAAGAAAGCCTTCCTTAGAAGTTTATGTAATTATCCTGTTTGCTAAAAGTTGCTTGGGGTTTAATAGGGCTATTAGTAGTATCTAATGGTCTTTTGTTGAATTATGCGAATTGAACTGAGGTCTGAGTCCATTTCTTAGTGGGCATTATAAAAACTACCAGTACACCTATCAGTCTGTTTGATGCCATTAGAGGTGCCAAAGACAGAAGGGCATATTCTTTATTTGAACCTAGGATAATACCTACACGTCAGGATAAAGTTTTATATTGTCAGGACAGCATAGGGAGGTTGCACTGCTATTACTTGTACTATTATTTGGATACATAGGGAACTTTAATTTCCAGCACTGTCAACCTGGCATTTTTCATAAAAATTAAACTAATCCACTTAAAGATAAATAGGAAATAGACACGACTGTAATTAGACACTACTAATTGTTTTAAAGGGTTGGAGGCAGTTGAGAAGCACACACAACTTGAAAATTCTGATCTATTCTGAAAATGCACTTATACCTCTGTAAGTAAGCTGAAACAGTCAGAGCCTAGAGGGTTCCTGCAAAACAGAGAGTATTGAGGCATACAAGAAAGTGAAATGAAGAGAATTGCAGACATTCTGGTCAATTTCACTTTACTATCTGCCCAGAGGGGAAAGGAGAGGAAATGTGGGTGACAAAACAAAATCAAAATGGAATAGAAGGAAAGAATGAGTGATGGTGCAGAGAGGGAAAAGGGATAGGAAGGTATAACAAGAGGGTGAGATTGAGACATCAAAATCTCAGGAAGAGGTATAGGAAATCATCAAAACTGAAATAATTGGCTGTGTTTGATGTAGTTCTCAAAAGCAAAGGTTGGTAGGCCTAAACTTTGATTGATGTTTACAGTGACCATAGTTTGAAATTATTACCTTGTTTGATTAATTCCTTACATTTTTCGTTGGTGGTAAAAATATATTAAAAACTAGTCTGACAGTAAACAAACTACTGCATTTGTACTATAACAGGATAGCAGTATGTACTGGTTTGTTTACTGAGTGGTTAACACTAAGGCCTGTTCTACACCACAGGGTTAGGTCGATGTAAGCAGCCTTGCATTAACCTAGCTATAGATGCATCTTCTCTTTACACCGATTTAGTAACACCACCTCGTGGAGCAGCGTAGAGTCACGGCTGATATAACTAAGTCGACAGAGTGTCAGTGTAGACACTGGGTTACTTACGTCAACATTACTGGCTTTTAGAAGGCATCCCAGAATGCTCCACACTGACAATACAATTGATACAAGCGCTCCTGGTGAGGATTTGCATCGCTAATACAAGGAGCCAAGTGTGCGCGCACACATACACAAGTGATTTAGTAACTGTAGCGGCTGTATGTTGACAAATGTGGTTGACATGATTTTGTAGTGTAGACGGCCCTAAGATGTGCTTTTGCTGTCCTCTCCAAATGCTAAGGGTTGCAGAAAAACACAAGTAAATCAGGAACTTGCACCATCATTCACCCTTCAGTCCCAAGTTTTAAAGACTGTTTACAGGAAAATCCCTGAGCCTAGTCACTATGAGTAGTTGTTGTTTTGGTCTGTACAGACTGCAAACACTGGAGATAAACATTTTTCACAAGTTAGGGTTGTTAGCCCTGACCTCCTGGGCAAGTTCCAACTCCTTACATTCTGCATAAAGTTACCCCTGCACTTTTAATTGAAACTGTTAGCATCATATAGGCCAATGCTGTATAACGAGACTGTCAACTTGAAATATGATCAATTTTTTTTATAAAAAGGTAAAAGTAGTTTCAGGCACTAGATCTGGTAGAGTTCCATCTCCCTGCCAACTTTTGTGGTTTTAGACTATTTCCTATTTTTAAAATGTGTTTTCTCCCCCCTCTTGCTGTATAAAAAGTCCACACAAATGGAGAGATGTGACAATATTGAATTTACTATATTCTAAGTGCTGTCAAGTAAATAACTGGAGGAAAAAATAGACAAAAATAATATTTGTTATAGTAACCTTAAGTGTTACAAGAAAAAAATGGGGGGAGGAGGGGAGAGAAAGGAAAACAGATAAATTTGAGTTTTACATTGTTGATGCCTTTTAACTAATTATAGTGTCTTACTACAGTGGTGGCTGCTTGCAATGAAGGGTGAAGTAACTGCTAGGTGTAGACAGTATTAGCTTGTATGTCAGTCTAAGGGCCCCCTTCTACTGTCTAGGCAAAATTCCATAGTCTACTCAACTGCAGCATTAGGTGCTAAATTAGTAACATGTTTTGGGGTGAAGGGTGCTGTATGCATGCAAGACTCTCGGGAAAAACGAGTGATGCAGCATGTCTGCATGCACCGTGCCAGGCAGCCCCAGGAAATTGTTTCGCACTGAACTTTTCCCACGCTATTTCTAGCACCCGCGCCAGGGCGAGGGGCAGTGACTGTTTGGGCTAAGCCACGGGCAGCGCGGTGCGGGGCGAAGTGCCCTGAGTCGGCAAACAGCGCTGCTGCGTGTCTAGCCGTTTCTTCATCTCTCTCCGGGCACCACCCGCCTGGGCCGGTGCGCGTGGCCCGAAAGCGGCCTGCAGCGCCCCTCAGCCTGAGGCGGGGCTCCCGGCCCCGCGGGGGAGCGGGACGTCAGCGGCTGCGCCAGGACCCAGCGCGCGCCTGTTCCCGCTCCACCTCCCCCACCCCAGCCCCGAGCAGGAAGCGTTGACGTCATTATCCGGGCCCTCTGCGGCGGCGCTGTTCGCACAGCGGGTCACAATGGAACCCAAACGAGCCTAACCGACATGAAACGGCCGCGCAGCCGCCCGCCCCAGTGAGCGCGGCCCGGCCGCCCCGCTCTGCGCCACGCCCCCTCCCCATTCCTCCTTCCCTCCCCCCGCGCGCGCCCCGAGGGGGCGGTGACAGCCGCCAGGCCTGCCCCGCCGTCGGGCTGAGTGACACACGGCGAGGGGGGGTCACGCTGTTTGGGTGGCGGGGCCGCCGTCGCGTTGAGTCGGAGTCTGCGCCGCTGGCCCAGCGCTGCCGGAGCCGCCATATTGCCCAGGACGTAGTGAGACGCTAGCGCCGGGAGCGAGGAACCGGCCGCGCCGCCGTGTCTGTTCTTCTCCGCCCCGTGCACGCAGCGAGCGGCCAGTGCCCGGCCCCTCCCCCCGCCGAACCCAGGCCCCGGTGAGAGGCGCGGGGAGCGTGTGCGCCCCTCCCCCGGGTGTGTGTCTGAGCCCCGGACGGGGCGGAGCGTGCAGGCCCCGGCCAAGCCCCGGGCTGCCGGGCAGGAGCTGGTGACGCAGGAGAGACGCCCCGGCGCCGCTGCCGGAGGGAGCCAAGCAGCCAGGCCGGGATCCGAGCGCGGGCAGCTCCGCACAGCGCCGCGAGGCCCGGGAACGGGCAGCCCCCTCCGCCCGCCGGCTCTACGCCGAGTATGACTCGCTGCCCTGCTGGCTGCCTGGGATGAGACAGCCCCCGGCGGCGCATCGTCTGCAGAAGCACCCAGGGGGGGAGCGGGCCGCGGCAGCAGCGGGAGAAGAGGACACCGTGCGGGGGTGAGCATAGGCCGGGGCAGGGTGGCGAGGAGCGGTTCGTGTTGCAGCCGGTGGCCGCGCTGAGCGCAGGGAGGCGCAGGCTGAGCGGTCCGTGGCCCTGGGGACGGGGCTCCCTGGGCGGGGTGGGGAGCCGGAGGTCGCAGACCGCTGTGTTATGGCTGCGGGGGGAGGGGAGGTGGCGGCGGCGCCGCCGCCCCCGCAGCCCCCGGCGTGTGTCCGTGCATCGCTGTGTTTTGGAGCGTGAAGGAAAATGGCTGATGGCGTCTCATCCTCTCCCCGTCCTGTGCGGGGTTGCGAGGCGGGCTGGAGGGAGCGCACCCACCCTGGCCGCTCGGGGAGCGTGTCCGCCGGGCGGCCCCTCCCTGGGCTACTGGGGTGAGAGGGGCTCCCTGCAGAGCTGCACCCGCTTTTACCTCTCCTGAGTCCCGTTTCATTTCACACCAAGCGCCATTACTGAAGTGGAGTGATTGGAGCCGTGTAGGCCAGGGCTACGCCTGGAAATAAGGCCCTGCTCAGACTCTTCCCCCAAATGGGAGTGAAATCCAGCAGCACCAGCTCACTCCCACCCGCTGTAAGCGTTATTAACACGGGTGCAGGCGAAGTGTGTGGCTCCTGTAGCTCCCATTCCTAATAAAACTGTTTCTACGTGGAAAACGGCCTTCCCCCTTTATGCCCCTTTCTCTTTAGTTCACCCTGTTAGTTCTCCAAAATGACAACTTAAGACTTTCCAGGTGTGTTTCTTTTCACCAGTGTTAAAACTTTACTTTGAGATTAATACCTGAGGCAGGGCAATTGGGACATAATTTGTAACATCTAGGCCATCATTTCTTAATGACAATATAAAAGGTAATTGAGATGACCACAGGAAAGCTCCCCCCCGTTATCTAACTACTAGTCTATCTCACTTTTGGCACCATTGTCTGCTTACAGTGAGGATGTATATGAAAAATCCATACTAACAGTCTTTGTTATTGCCAGATAAACTTGTTTCTATAGAAATGTCCTAGGTTGTAAGGTGCCATATTTAATTTGATTATTGTTGTACAGGAATCAAGTTGTATATTGAATGATCATGTAGCAAAAATTAATTTATCAATATAAAAATGTGTGTAATTCTAATTAGAATTTTGAAAGGACTAAAATTCTTTATACAAATCAGGTGTATATTATGGTTCTCTCAGGCATGTTGATTTTGTCTGCAAATTGTTTTAAATCCTTGATCCTGATATTGGGTCCAGTGTGGGCGGAGCTTTGCATCTGAGCAAAGCCCCCTGAAGTCATTTTGGGTATGTGCAAGGATCTACCCATATGGACCTAATTGGAGGATCGAGGCCTAAATTTTTAAAACCTGGCTAATTTTTTTTTAAAATATATATAGTGCTAAATATGATAGGAACACTTGCTCTGGCAAACTGACTTGCAGGTTTGTTTGTCACTGGGCCTCTTATTATCCGTTTGCTAGCTAACTACAGTTGTGCTGGGCTATGGGACTGGTGGTAAGTTTAGAGAGGATTGGGTCTTTGCTGATTAGGTAGCTGTAGTGGCATGTCTACCTTGAGAGGTTATGGGTAACAGATTAGCAGTTATCTACAAATTTCAAACTGCTAGCTAAATCCTGGATCTTTTGGGTGCTGCTTATGATAAAATGGGAACATGTAGGATGAAGCCATCTATTTCAGCAAAATCTTTATCCTACTGTACATTGATTTTGAGGTATTTGTTAAACATGTAATGTTTATTTTCAAGGCAACAGCACTATTTATTTTCTCAAACCAGAAGAACACAGCAGTTTTCTTGGTCATATTTCTCAAACATTAAAATTATTTCCCTCAATTGCTGTATTTGGAGCAGGAGAGTAAAGTCCAGCTGCGCTGGATGTCATGGATACTTAAAGATAGCTCTGAATAAAGACATAATCAGTATAATCTAGAATGAACTGCAGTGGAAGAACCTTGAACATCTAGTTATGTGAAAAAAGGCTCTAGGTTAAAAATAAACCCATAAATTTGCATCACTTTTTTTCTACTTTTTCAGTTTTACCTTATGTCCTTTCTATCATCTTGCCTCTTCATATAGTCTTTTTAAAACATTTCCTTTGAGCAACCTCTGTCATCTTACTGTTTCCAGCCTGCTGCTTCATGTCTTGGTGAATTTACTCTTCTGGCGATACTACTTCCTATTGAACTGACAGGAAGGGCTGCTTCTGTAGGCACCAATCAATAAGGGCAGTGGGAGCAGACCATGTGTGTTTTTTGCATCTTTAGACACCACCCCCTTTAGAAGTGTTTTGTTTCCTATATTAGTGCATACATGTTTGAGGGTACCCCACAGTGTAAAGCAACCCCCGTTTCTATTAGAATCATAGAATATTAGGGTTGGAATAGAGACCTCAGGAGGTCTTCTAGTCCAATCCCCTGCTCAAAACAGGACCAACACCAACTAAATAATCCCAGCCAGGGCTTTGTCAAGCCCTTATGTATTCAGTCTTGTCAGTTATGTATTGTATTGAAAATGCTGGAATTGTTTCAAAGAAAATGAGAAAAGGTAAGTAAATAGCCACTTGAGGAACTAGAAATGCCTACAGTAAAGAAACCACAGTAGTATTTTCCTGCAGAGGTTCTCAAGTCTAACTATGCAGTTCATTTAGGGCTTTTCAAAATGTCAGATATCCTGAGTAAAACCGAATAAGAATTTTGTTGTGTATCTAAAAGTTATTTTTATCACAGTCAACATCTACTTGATTATTGAGAATTTTTCTTCAAAAGTCATAGGAACCTTTTTATTTTTCCCCCCAATATACTCAACTGTATTTAAAATATTATTAGAATTTAACAATTACATGAATTTCAGGCAGTATAGCTATTTTTTCTGAAAAAGCGTTTGTTAGCTGATAAATAGAATTAAAAATTGCAGTATCATCTTGAAAACATTTTTACTGATAAACTTAAATCTAATTTAAAATTAAATTACTTCCTTCAGTCTGTTATGATCATACTTTTAAGGAAGAAACAATGCTTTTATCCTTACTTGCATTCTAAGGAGCACTGAAATTGTTATGCTGAATCAGACCAGTGGTCTATCTGATCCAGTATCCTGTCACCGACCGGAGTCAAAACCAAATGTCTCTGATGAAGGTGTTAGAAACCCTAATGGGGACTAATTTGCACATGGGAAAGTTTCTTCCTAATCCCTAGTAGTTAGAGGTTATAAACAGGAGGGTGTATATCTCTTCCAAAACTCTTCTTAGTGTTTACTCTTATAATTTGGGGTGCTACTGTTAACATCCAAGTGCTTAAGTGAAAATTCTTTCCGCTGTTCAAGAATCACTATTTTTCTAGGAACATCATGCTTTGGAAACATCTGCTCTTCTTAACCATTAATTTGATTATTGGGTGAATCCTTAAAAATGTAGTACATAATAGTTGTATTGCTCTTGTCATATTTGTTTTAAATTTAGGGGCTAAAGTTGTAGTTCAGGTGTATTATGTGAACTAAATTTGAGTGGTTGGACATTATTTTAGTATCATAGAAGATGGTATATCTTTTGCAAAAAATAATCTTATCATGTACCCATGGTACTGGGTTGTAGTCCTTCTCCTTTGTATTTTACAGTGTCATCTAACATTATAATGTAATAATACACACAGACTTACTGAAGAAGCAGTAAGGGTTGCTACGCACAATGTACCTTACACAAATCCAGGCACAAGAAAAAGTTAAGCCATCTAAAGCAGTGGTTCTCAAACTTTTGTATTGGTGGCCCCTTTCACATAGCCTCTGAGTGTGACCTCCCTTTTAAACTAGAAACACTTATTAATATATTTAACACCATTATAAATGCTGGAGGCCAAGCGGGGTTTGGGGTGGGGGCTGACAGCTCGCGATAAGAGGGAAGGTCCTCTCATGGATTGGTAACTGGTTAAAAGGAAACAAGGCGGGGGAGGAATAAATGGTCAGTTTTCAGAATGGAGAGAGATAAATAGTGGTGTCTTCCAGGGGTCTGTATTGGGACCAGTCCTATTCAACATATTCATAAAGGATCTGGAAAAAGGGGTAAACAGTGAGTGGCAAAATTTGCAGATGGTACAAAACTACTCAAGATAGTTAAATCCCAGGCAGACTGCAAAGAGCTACAAAAGAATCTCTCAAAACTGGGTGACTGGGTAACAAAATGGCAGATGAAATTCAGTGTTGATAAATGCAAAGTAATGCACATTGGAAAGCATAATCCCAACTATACATATAAAATGATGGGGTCTAAATTAGCTGTTACCACTCAAGAAAGAGATCTTGGAGTAATTGTGGATATAGTTCTCTGAAAACATCCACTCAATGTGCAGCAATGGTCAAAAAAGCGAACAGAATGTTGGGCATCATTAAGAAAGGGATAGATAAGACAGAAAATATCATACTGCCTTTGTATAAATCCATGGTACGCCCACATCTTGAATACTGCGTGCAGATGTGGTCGCCCCATCTCAAAAAAGATATATTGGAATTGGAAAAGGTTCAGAAAAGGGCAACAAAAATGATTAGTGGTATGGAACGGCTGCCATATGAGGAGAGATTAATAAGACTGGGACTTTTCAGCGTGGAAAAGAGATGACTAAGGGGGGATATGATAGAGGTCTATAAAATCATGGCTGGTGTGGAGAAAGTAAATAAGGAAGTGTTATTTACTCCTTCTCATAACACACGAACTAGGTCACCAAATGAAATTAATAGGCAGCAGGTTTAAAACAAAAGGAAATATTTCTTCACACAATGCACAGTCAACCTGTGGAACTCTTTGCCAGAGGATGTTGTGAAAGCCAAGACTATAACAGGGTTCAAAACAGAACTAGATAAATTCATGGAGGATAGGTCCATCAATGGCTATTAGCCAGGATGGGCAGGGATGGGTATCCCTAGCCCCTGTTTGCCCGAAGCTGGGAATGGGCGACAGGGAATGGATCACTTGATGGCCCCTGTGTAATAACCTCACAATCCCCTGAGGAGTCTCGACCCCCAGTTTGAGAATCCCTGATCTAAAGGTATGTCTACTCTGCATCTGGGAGCAAGCCTACCAGCCTGGGTACAGAGACCTATGTTAATGGGTCTCGCACTAGTGCTCTAAAAATAGCTGTGTAGATGGTGCTTTGATATTGCAGGTTGGCCTGGTATTTGGGCTCTGAAGCCCCCTTGGCCCCTAAGGCTTCAGAGCCTAAGCTCCTGCCAGAACTACAACATCTACACAGCTATTTTTAGTGCCCTAGTGCGAGCCCCACTAACGCAGGTCTGTGGACCAAGCTAGGAGGCTTGCTCTCCTGTGCAGTGTAGACATACCCTAACAGTACATACCCTCTAATCCTCTACCTGCAAGCACAATACCTTACTATTACCTCAGCTGCTACATACCACAGACCATACGGCCCTTGTATGCAGAGGGGGTGGCTACAAGGGTGATGGAATGCTGCCATTCCTAGGTGGCAGAACTAAGATTGTGGTGCGTAATCTGTGATATAAAGTACTTGCTTGTGTGTGGTGATAACATTATGTGATTTGTATTAGATGAAAAGTTCAAAGGTTGAGTTCTTTTGGATTCTGGAATTACTAAAAATTACCACCAGACTTCTCATATTTTAATCTTGTAATTTTTTTCTCCCATGGATATGGTGACGTTTAAATTTTTTTTGTTGCTTTGATATAATATTGTCATAATGGGTATAACAGCCTTTTTAAACCAACTGTACTTTTTGACCATGTTCCTGAACAGAGCCATGGTGATAGCTTTACTTGGGAATGCGATTAAAAAAGGGTTCCAACTATGCTTGAATACAGAATCATGTTTTAACTTGGGTGGGACAGTTTTGTTCTAACTAGGTCCTCTGATGCAGTTGTCTTTTAGTGTGGACAGGGTTTCTGCATTTGTCTATTTGTCTTAATTTTACCCTCTCAGAACTTTGCTTGCGGAATCCCTGGGAGACTTCAGGGATTCCCCCACATCACATGCTTAGGTCATGCTTTTCCTGTAAGTAGAATAAATCTGGCTTAGTGGCCTGCTGGATGATTTGTCAAGTTGGACATCAGTAAAGGTATATGACAGCTTGGGTACGAGCATCTAACATGGGGTGAGAGGAATAAATTAAAAAGATGACAGCATTCCAAAGTGGAATCTTTTTTTTTTTTTTTTTTTTTTTTTTTTAATAAAGGAAGTTGATTAACGCACCAAATTCCTGTTACATTTTTTCATTGTGAACTTTACTAATATTTCTTCTTTGTACAAAACAATTAATTTTACTCTCGTATTTCAGAAAGTTCAGTTCTGAGCTGCTGGATAGGACTTGCTATCTTGTCTTCTGGTTATTGACACAAATGTTTGGGATGATGGTAGGAATTCAAACATTGATGGAATAAAACAAAAATCTTACATTTTCGTACTTGCTTACTTTGGGGAAATTCCTTGATTGTATGGGCTTCTTTTTCACTAGGTTCTGGACTGTTTTTCCATGGTACCTGAAGTGTAACAGACAACTGCATTTCTTGTAGACAAATGGTATCTTTTGCAACTAGCTGAATATAAACATTGATTGACCTGGAAAACTGTTTGTATTTACAAGTTGACCTAATATCTTTGATGCACAAGGCATATATAGTAAAACCTGCCTGAGAGAGACCAGCTGTTATGAGCAACTTCTTGCAGAGGCCATGGAATATGACCACTGTCTGCTGTGCAAATCTTTGAAGAGAGACCACTTTGCTAACTCAGATGAGTGGTCGCTCTTAGCAGGTTTTACTGTACTTTGCATTATAGATCCCCTAGGCACCGCAATCTTGCTGTCACTTAAGCAGATGCTTAACTTTATGCACATGGCTTCAGTAGGGCTGGAATAGAGTAAAGTACATGTATTTGCAGTATGGGAGCTTTAATATTCTAGGTCAGTGATTCTCAACCTTTTTGGGCTCAGGACCCATTTGTAAATTCTTATGGCTTATAGCGACCCAGTAAGTAGTCTGGGGGTGGAGGCCCTAGGGTAATTTCAGTCAGATCCTGCCCCCGGGAGTGAGAGGGTGGTCTTGCCAGCACTCACCCTGCAGTGGCGGCTCCTGCAGCCCCTGTGCTGTGAGGCTGGTTGGGCTGGACTTGGCTTGGCTCTCTGCTCTGGGCGTTGCAACCTCTGGGGTTGCAGTGTCACTCAGGTTTGGCCCCGCCCACCTAACTGGATCAATTTTGTGTGAGTGGAGTTGTGACCTGGCTCATGGGCTTGCAGTGCCACTCACTCAAATTTGGCCTACCTGGACTCCCATCGTCATGATGGCTGGACTAAACCTGAGTGGTGGTGAGATAACAGAGGTTGCGGTGCCTGGAGCAGGGAGATGAGCCTGGCCAGCCCTGTGGGACAGGAGCCACAGGAGCTGCCATGTGACCCTTTGAAACATTCTGGATACTCAGTTTTGTGTCTCGAACAGGGATTCTCAACCCATGGGTCTCGGTAACTGTAAAACAGCAAAGGGGGGTGGGGGGGAAGCTGAACCTCATTAGACTTGCAGATTCTTTAGGAATGTGTAGAATTATCTTGAAATAAGATCCCTCTTTTATCAAAGACAGAATTTTTGAGGTGTGTTTTCCTCAACACTGTGACACAGTATAGAAGTTCTAGAAATGTGGGTTGGACTCTAGGTTATTGATCCTTTTGTACTAGAAATTAAACCGCTTACAAGTCTGTGGAGGGGAAGCCTCTTTTAAAAATTTCTTTTTTGGTTTTCCATAATAGCAGTGTAAATTATACAATGAGAAATGTTACTATCGAAAGATATTGGCATCTCAGTATATGTTTTTTATATACTAGTGGTTATTTTTTCTAGTTTCTGTTGTACCAATAAAATATTTAGCACATTTTTAACAAGTTTCATCAAACTAAGTCCATCCATGATTTTTAACTTAATAAAAGAAAGAAAAAGGGATTGTTGGAAGATTTGATTTAGTCTATCCTTTTACAGGGTTTGGGGAGTGAAAACACATTAGCCTAAAATTTTGTTAAAGCATGGAATCCTAGATTTAGGCTATTGATGTTTTATTTGTCATTTGCAAGAGTGAAGAAAGTGTTAGTCATTCATGACTTGAACCTTCCTTTTTATCCAGTTCTGGTAGGTGTTTGGTTGTGATAATTTTCAGTCATTTAAAAACTGTGGCATAGTCCCAGAAAATATAGAAAATCTGGAGTTTGGCTGGAAATAGGATAGCTTTGTCCAGAAAATCAGTGATTTGATCTGCTGTTTTAAGCTCAAATTCTGCACAGATCTCCATATGGGTGGACCCCTGTGGCATGTGATTAACTTCAGTGGAACCTTGAATTTCAAAATGCTAGTTCTTGCATTTTAACTTAAATTTTTCTTTAAATTTATTATATTTTCTGACAGTAATGCTTTAATCTTTTTTCTGAGCAGGGTAAAGTGTTACTGTCAGTTTTCGTTAATACCTCAGATGTCTCTTGTACTTTTTTCCATGGTCCCTGCAGAGGCGGATTAAGATATATTTGGGTCCTGGTCACAAAGAACATTTGGGCTTCCCACATGCCCCCCGCCACTCCTTCCCTTCCCCTCGAAGGCCCCGGAAGCTGGGCCATGGTATGAGCTTCCCAGGGAGCCTGGGCCACTGTGGGGAGCCCTGGGCCCTCCACCTGCCCCTGGGGGCAGGGACAAGGTCTTGGGGCTGTTCTTGGGCCCCTGGCCCCCTGCCCAAGGTAGGTGCAGGGTCTGGGACTCCCCACAGCTGCCCGGGCTCCCTGGGCAGCTCTTACCACAGCCTAGGGAAGTGGCTCTCAAACTGTGGGGCATGCTCCCATAGGGAGGCATGGAGGAACGTTTGGTGGGATGCAGCAGGGCCCAGCCCTACCCCCAGCTCCACTCTGTCCCCACCCCAGCCCTGTCCCTATGCCCAGCTCTGGCTCTGCTCCTGGCCACCCTGCCACTCACAGCCACCGACTGCGGGTCCCGGACTGGGTAAGGGGGAGGTGTGAATAAAAAAGTTTGGGGAACCCGTAACCTAGGATGACCATACTTCCCATTTTAGTCCCAGATGTCCCAACTTTTTTGGCAAAACTGGGCATTTGCTCTTGTCAGCTGATCACCAGTGTTACTAAGGCAATTATTTCTCATACTAGCTACCTAAGCTATCAAACTGCCAAGGCCATGTCCCCCCCAAGTCTCTCACCATGTTCATTTTTCTTTCCCTACGTTATACTTTATCTCCATCACTGTTTTTTCTCCCCCTTTCTTTCCTCTCCCCACATCTGGTCAGAGCAGGGCTTAGTTGTGGTTTCCAAAATGGTGCGGAGCAAGGTTTGTCCTTGCCTGTTTGCACTAAATTATGTTCAGCACCAGTTCAGCTGCCACTGTTACTGACATTTGTTGTCATCAGTGGGTAATTTTCTTGGTGTAGACCAGGCTTATGATGTTGACTCCTTCTGTGACATCGGGTAAACCATTAATTCCTTTGCCTTAGCTTTCCCCTCTGTAAAACTGGGAAAATAGGGCTTGGAATTTTGATCAGTATGAAAGACGGGAAGAGAGGGGCACCGGGTGGGGCCCAAAACAAGACCTTTGTTGAGAAGTCCCACCTGCAGTTGCTGAGATTACTTCCAAGATGCTTTGACCTTGCTCAGAGGCTCCATCTTTAATAGCCTCTTGCTAGTAGATGTCTGAATTTGAAGATCCCCTTCCTTGTATGTTGGAAGGGGGAATTTTTTTTCTTTTCTCCATCTTTGCCAGCACTCCAGCCCCGGTGTCTTCTGACTTTGAGTGGCGGTCTTTACTAGTGTCCTCCTGCCCAAGAGTCTTGGCTAGTATTGCTTGGTAGGAGGATGCAGAGATCTCTCCTAGTAGATCCCTGGCTTGGCCTCCACTTTTTTATATTGTTTCCTCTTGGATAGTGCTTGCTTCTGCTGTTGCTTACAACTTCCCCCATAACAGCAAGTTTCATTGCTGCCTAGAGATAGCTGAAAAGCAGTAGTGAAAATGACCAAAAACTTGTTAATTTCACTGTGTTCCTCCTTTACAATGCAGTGAGTAATAGCAGAGGCTGTCCGAATACTCAGACTGCATTTCTTCATCCTCAGTTCACATTTAGAAGGTTTTTACATAACTGTATGGAGTGGGGACTTAATTTTTAAAACATGAAAGGTTAGATTCTAAAGAAATTGAGCTTAGATCTCCCTTCCCCACTTCCAAGTCACTAGGGAAAGCATTTCCCCAGAAGTGAATAGATTGATTTTTTTTTTCTTTTCTCCCAACCCTGAGCATAATACTTCTCACATGGGTGATGAGGATTAATTAATATTTGTAAAGTGTTTTGAAGTTCACAATTATATTTTATTCTTGATACACTTTTCTTCCAAAGCTTGCAGTTTGCATAGTTGGATTATCTCTGTTTCACAGGTGGGAAAGCTGAGACAAAGAGATGCTATGTAACTTGTCTATTGTTAAACAGCAAATTATTGTCTGTTGGACCTAGAGAACTCTGGTCTCTTGACTCTGAGCCTGTGCTGTAGCCACTAGACTACAATTCCTCTCTAGGTGGATATAAGACACGCAGCCTGATTTTTTTTTTTTTCAGAGATGAAGAGCGACTACATCTCTCCTTGAGTTCAGTGAGATTTGCCAAGCACCTCTGAAAATCAGGCTAATATGAGCTGAATACTGGTGTGTGAAGTGTATAGTCAGGAAAGGATCTCAACTTCCGCTTCTTACTATACCAGCTGACTTTAGGATAACTGCAATGATTTAATTTTTAAAAAGACTACAGTTCTAAAATTGTTTAAATTCTAAATGAAAATTGCTGCTCAGAAATCAGAATTCTTCCTCAGTCCAACTCTTTTTTGTTTAGTCTAATCTGGTAGTGATGTGTTTGGTAACAGAACAATAAGAACTAATATCTAGTTCAAAGTAATATGATTCATTTGGGAAAATTCTTATCTGTTAATGTTGGTGCCTTTTTGGCTTACTTTATATAAAAAAGTCACATTTTACCTGAGAACTTTTAGTCCTTCCGTTTTATGGGTGTTAATTTTGTGGAGCAAACCAGATGTATAACTCTGTTTTTTGTTTTTGTTTTCAACTTTGACTCTTAAGTCAAAAATGATTGTGTTGTACAGAAACTAAGCTAATATAATTAATATATGGAGATATACCTATCTCATAGAGCTGGAAGGGACCCCGAAGGGTCATCGAGTCCAGCCCCCTGCCTTCACTAGCAGGACCAATTTTTGCCCCAGATCCCTAAGTGGCCCCCTCAAGGATTGAACTCACAACCCTGGGTTTAGCAGGCCAATGCTCAAACCACTGAGCTATCCCTCCCCCCCAGTCAGTGTCTTCCAAGAGGAACAAATGCCTAATAAATATACCTTTTTTCAATCAGTCGTCTTAATTTTGATGGGTAGGAGCTGCTCATATTTACTTGTACAGTAACTCTTACAATCTAAATTAATCTCTCTCCAACCAGATTTAGTATAAACTGTTCCTAAACTTCAGGTCTGCTCATCAAGACTGCACAACTTGGTGCTGAAATTTAGGGATGTGTTCACTATGAAGATGCTTGATCTTTATATACATAGTCTAATACAGTAGTTCTTAAACTTTGGGCCACTTGCTGCAAAAATCAACACACAGCTGTGGCCTATGTAACATACTCAGGGCCAGGTGGGTAGTGTGGATGCGGCCCACGTAACACACAGAGAGCTGCATGTGCGGCCCCCAATGGAAAATAGGTTGAGAACCACTGGTCTAATTTTACAGTTTTTGCTCACTTGTGAGGCTTGCAAAAAAAGATAATTGGGGTCCTGTGAGTCCAGGGGTTCTCAAATTTTTGTATTGGTGAGCCCTTTCACATAAGAAGCCTATTAGTGCGACCCCCCCCCCATATAAATTAAAAACACTTTTTTAATAATAAACGCTATTATAAATGCTGGAGGCAAAGCGGCGTTTAGGGGTGGAGGCTGAAAGCTCACGATCCCCATGTAATAACCTCGCAACATCCAGTTTGAGAACACATGTGTTAGTACAGTACAGACCCGTTTACACGCGGATGTCGGGAGTCAAGCCGTCACGACCGCGTGTTAACGGACCGTGGGTTAAGAGGGCCATGCTGAAAAAAGTGTCTATGATTCACTTAGAAAAAAAGCCGTTATTTTCTGCTCTTTCATGCTCGCATTTTTTTTCTTATGAAGTCTGTCATTCGCTGCAGATGAATGATTTAGATATTTTCTGCATTTTGCTCCTCCATAAATCTTACAACAGTTTCTACAGCACTAAGGGCTTCTGTGGGCGAAATGTTGACATTTTCAACGACATCCTCGTTGTCGTCGTCATTGTCATTTAGGCCTGCGTTATTAGAATTCTCGCCATCACTTTCGCAGTCCAACATAGCCTCGCAGCCTGTTGTTTGTTCCTCGGACAGAAATTCTGAAGACGGGCAATCTTCATCCATCTCCAGCCACTCAGTTATGATTTCCGGCGACGTATCCAAACTAAAATCTTTTATCATTTGAAAGAGAAGTTTACCTTTATCCTCTTTTGTCTGTGTGTGTGTTTGTAGGACGTCTTCTTCCAAAAATCCTTCAAAGTCTGGCTCTGAATCAGTGCCACTGCTGGAGTTTTCTAAGTCTGAGCCGTCTTTGACAGAAAAGGCATCGCCGAGAGCCTTCATCCAGCAGTTTTCAATGGACTTTTGTTTTACTCCGTCCCAAGCTTTTTTAACTAAATAAATCATTTCCTTCATGTTTAACTGTTTCAGGAATTCGGAAATGCCTGAAGACGTGAATGACACGATCGCCGAAATCAGCTCCCATTGATAATTGTTTTTAAAATTCTGAATAATGCCCTGGTCTAAAGGTTGAGTTTTTGATGTGTTGAATGGTAGGTATAGCACTCGAATTTTTCCATCGCTTGATACCAGTGATTCGGCTGGAGGACGGGCTGGACAATTGTCAAGTAGCAAAAGTACTTTGGCTTTGAGTTTCTTCGACCACAGATGCTTACGAACAGCTGAAACAAAGCTGTTGTGGAACCAGTTGTCGAAAATGTGTCTCGTCATCCAAGCATTTTTGCTGTTAGCGTATATTACTGGCAGTTTGGCTCTATTGAGGTGATTAAAGCAGTGAGGGTTATGAAAGCGGCCAACGAGAAGAGGGGTAAGCTTATGGCTGCCCGTCTTATTACTACAAAAAAGAAGAGTCACACGATCTTTTATCTTTTTAAATCCAGCTGTTTTCTGTGTCTCGTAATTAAAGGCTAAAGTCTTATCAGGTAGCAGTTTTGCAAATAAAGCTGTTTCATCACAATTATAAAGTTCTTCGTGGTAGTCTTCATTTTGTAAAATAGATTTTAACTTGGCGGGAAATGCGTTCGCGGCCGATTCATCGGCTCATCAGCTTTCTCCAGTAATCGATACCTGCGCTATGCTATGATGCTTTTTAAAATGACTTATAAACCCCTTGCTGGCTTGGAATGATCCATTCTCCGTTAAATTTCCAAGTTTTGTCACTTGGGCTTGAAGAATTGGCCCACTTAGCGGCATTCCTTTCAGTCTTTCCTGAGCAAACCACGTGCACATGGCTTTGTCTGTTGTGGGTTTTGCTGAATAGTGCACACGTTTTCGTGTAAGCCCCACGGCAGAATCGATATTTTTTACACAGCCATTCAGTTTAGATTAGTTTTTTAGCCATCCTCGGAGAGTAGATTTGGCACTCCCAATATCTTTTGGTACTTTGGCCTGGGTTTCTCCGCTATTTACTCGATCTGTTGCAGCTAGCTTTTCTTCTACAGTGTAGGAACGCTGACACTTGCCCTCTGCCATTATATTAGGCCTACGGTTAAAATTTTCTAATGTAGTGTATATATATTACTATATAACTACTATATATTATATATCTCTCTAGTGTGACAATGACTAAGCGTGTGTGATACTTCTTTACCAATATCGGTAAAGATGTACAACACGTTTCCGCTCCGCAATTCCTGTCGATTTCCATGTCAGTGAGTTAGTGAGCAAATCTGTAGTGCTACATAGCAAGTTCCTGTACCGCGTGTAAACAAGTCTCGCATGTTAAATAGGTAGCACTGGGAGGCATGGCGCTACTGCGCTTTAAGCGGATTCGTGCGTAAACGGGTCTGTACTGTATGATTTTGAAAACTGGCACAATAGCTATAGAAAAAAGTTTTATAAAACTGGTTTTCTTTTTCTTTTTTTTAACAAGCTACGGCTATAACTTTTTCTTTTTAGGTGCCTATAGAAGAATCAAGTTACTTTTTTATTTAATCAGATCTAAACTGTTTACGCTGTTAATTTTTTTAAGTTTAAGGAATAGTAAAAATTGAATTCTATACGGATCTGATAGAATTACTGTCAAGTCTTTCATTTGAGAGACAGGGTGGGTGAGGTAATATCTTTTATTGGATCAACTTCTGTTGGTAAAAGAGAGAGTAGCTTTTGAGCTACACAGAGGTGGTCCTCAGGTCTGGGAAACTTACTGAAAACATGGTCTTACAGTGGAAACTTACTCAGTGTCATAGCTAACTATCATTGTTCATTTTCTCCCTCACTACCCTTGGAGTTGTTCCTTCTTCCATTTGGTCCATTGTATTTTTTTCTCCCTTTCTGTCACAAAAAATTGTTTGTTTTTTTTAATTAACCAAAGCATCAGATTCTTTGCTTTTCTCTTCCAATTTTACCAATTTTAACCTGGGGGTCTTCCTTTGCTCTTATTCCCTTGTTTTTCTCTGTGCTCTCTCATCCTTGTATTTTCCTCATGGTTCTGTTTTTGCTTTTCTCCTCCTATCTTGGCTGAGTTAGAGTGGAGTACCAAGTTTACAATGGTGCCATGCCCACACTGGGAAGAACCCCATTATGGACCCATCTAACCTGGGCCCTTGCTGGGGGCAGTCCAGCACCCAGGCCTTGGTGTGTGAGCAGCTCCCAGCCAGCAGGCCCTGCTCGCCTGTAGGGGGCTCGCTGCCCAGCAGCAGGGCTCCACCATGTGGGCTGGGCTGGGCAGGGCTCCTGGCCGCGGGGCAAGTGGGCAAGGCCAGGTGGGCTCTTGGGGGTCATGTCCCAGGAGTCTGCCCCGCTCCCCAGTGCGGCTCCAGCTCCGAGCGGTCTCTGCTGCCTGCCACCTGTAGGGCCCCACCTACCTCCCTAGGGTCGAACCATTGGGACTGGTGCAGAGGCTGGTCTGGTCTCGGCCAGTGTGGGGAGGGGAAGGAAGCGCGGGGAGCTCAGCCAAGCCCCACCAGGCAAGTGGGTCCTGAGGGAGCCCAACCCAGGCAGGCCCTGCTCCCACTCTGATCTGGCTGATTGTGCCACTCCTGAGGGGCTGGAGCAATCCCTGTCCTGGGACTGGCTCTGGCCATGCGGCTGGCTCAGCCCAGCAGACACGGTCACCTCCCAGTGGGGCCAGTGAGTGCAGCAGGGCGTGGAGGAGTGGGTTTGTGGGGGTGTGCTGGGCAGTGAGGGGGTTGGGGCGCTGGGCAGTGGGGGAGGTTTGTGTGTTTTGGGGCACCGGGGGGGGTGTCTTTGGGCAGGGGGCGGTGGACGGTGGCAGTGGGGTTGTGGTGGGGGGGTGTCTGCAGGCAGGGGGATAGGGGTGTGCAGGGGTCTCAGCAGTGGGATGCTGGGCATAGGGGTTGGGAGGTGCTGGGTGGGGGGCAGTGTGGCGCGGCATGGGCCCATCCCCAAGGGGAAGGGGCACACCGGCAGCATAGTGCCAGATGAGCCCATGTGCATCCAGCAGCTGCCAGTTTGTAAACTGTTCCCTCGTGCTGGGTTTGGCAGAGTGGGGCCTCCCCGGTGTGCTGTACCCCATTGCCTCTGACCAGCCCCTCGTTACGGAGGCTGGCCTCTTTGGCCTTGACTACTGCACCCTCATTCTCCTCAAATTTATTCAAAATAATGCTGCTAAGATCTTTTTCTGGCTTGTCATTCTGACCACATCACCCACCTCTTTCATTCCCTTTGGCTCCCTCTTAACCACTGTATCAAACACAAAAATTTCTTGTCTTTATGTTCCAAGACCCTTCACAGTTTAATCCCACACTATTTAGTTGATCTAGTAACTTTTCATGACATCAACTCCTGCCTTCTCTCTGCCAACATTCCCAGTCTTTACCATGTACCAGCCAGTCCCTTTCCCTTTTATGTTCTCTCTTATGCTATCCTTATGCATGGGGAAAATTCCCTAATACAATAACCACTTCCTTATCCTAGGCTTTATTTATTGCACAGCGTCCAAACTCAGCACTGTATACAGAATTAATTTTTCATGAGCTTCTCTGTGGCAGTCTTACCTTAACATCTGTGTGCTTCATAAGCATTAATGAATTTATCTTCACAAGGTGAGGAGGCAGTGTTCTCACCGTTTTACAGATGGGGAATTGAGTCAAAGAGTTCAAGGGCAAAATTGTCAAGTGTTACTAATATTGGGTCCACAACTTGAGGTGCCTAGGGTCTGATTTTTCAGAGTATTTAGCATTTTTAGAGCCCTTCATGCGTTTAAAACACAGCTCCCATTGACTTCACTTACAATTGAGAGATTGCCACTTGTGCAAATTAGGCCCCTGGTATCTCAAGATAGGGATCTAGAAAATGAGGAACATGCAGTTAGTTGCCACCTGTGGGAAATTTTAGGTTGCGACTTACCAAGCAACACATAGGAACTTTGTGCCAGAGACAGGAATAGAATCCAATTCTCCAGAGTGACATTCAGCTCCCTTAACTACAAGATCTTCCTTTCTCTTCCTACAATCCCCTGCCTCGCTCAGTACACACCTTTCAGCTTCTTCAATAGTTGAGGCAAGGGTCCTGCAGACATCAGCCTCATTCACCAAACAGCCCTGAACCCTGTCTACCCTATGAACTGAATGAGGTAGTAGTCCTGTGGAAAAAATTGTGTGACTTTGTAACTACAGATTGTATCAAAATGCATACATAAGGGGGACAAAAGTAACTTTGCCCGTACAACCTTAATCTTGCCATTTAATTTTTTTGAGTGCTTCATTTTGTAACATTAATGTTCTTTTAATGTAGTTTTTGTAATCTGTAATTTCCTGATTTTTTGAAAAGCCAATAAATCTGAAATTCATCATATGAAACTATATTGATCTCCACATTGGTCATCAGAAGAGAGAGACCTTTTTAAATCCACAGCAAAGCCCTTAACCACATGAGCTAACAGAATAATTGCTAGCAATTGAAGGCTGCTGTCTTTTCTGTGGATCTGTCAGTTAGAGGGGAATGATGACACATTTTGCCCGTGAGTTTCACATTCATTTAGTAGACGACAAAGGAATGTTGAGACTCAGGAATAATGGTTTCAGTTCCAGGTTCTGGAGGGGAATGTGCTCTGCTACTTATCAACTCTTCTGGCTCTGCCCCCTCTGCTTTGATTCCTCAAACGCCGCCCCCCCCCAGACTCCTCTCTGTCCCCCACTACTGCTCATCATCAGCTCTCTGCTTCTCACCTCTCTGCATTCAAGTCAGACTGCATCCTTCTCCATGCTGCCCTAGGTGCCAGCAGGAGGAACATTGAAAACATAGGGGGGAATGTACCTGTTTGTCAGTTTCTGTGCCTGGAATAGCACTTGCTGGAAAAGTCCTCTTTAGCCATGGGTTGGAACATGCTCAGTCACTTTTTGGGGTTGTTGTATGTTCAGGCAGATCAGATCATGAGTTGTGTGGGGTAGAGCAGACAGGATCTTCAAAGATTTTAGCTGTGAGCTAACAAACCTCTATAGAGTTTGTGTGAACTGATTTTTTTTTTTTCCCCAGAATCTAGAGCTTTTCAACGAAGTGGTTGTAAGAGTTTTTGGAACATGGACAAAACATTTTTCACTGACCCTTTTTTTCTTAAAACCATTTTAGCTGAAACATTACAAAAATCTTCAGGCTGAGGCAGATGCCCGATGTGGAAAATTTCAGCCCAAGTGGCTGAAGTTTTACAGTTAAAAGCTACTGAAAACAGTGTCTTTATAATGAAAAGTAAGGCAGCCTTACCTATAGTCATAGTTACCAGCTTCTTCTGTAATTGATGAGAGACTTTAAATTGTGCTTGATGATGAGCATCCTTGCTCCTGCACTGGATTCATCTCTTGCTATCAGTTAGTAAAATGAAAAATAGAGTATAAAAAAACTGCAGTGCTGGATAGAGCCAGTACCACTAGAAGAGAACAGAGTATTTGTTGAATTTAGAAAGCATTTAAAAGAAAATGTTGAGGATTTAACAAAATTGAACTATTTCAAGATTCAAGAATTAAATTAAAAAGTTGCCTCTATTTTCCCTGTTAGTATAAGAGCGCTGCTGACTATCATAGCAGAGCATGTGGATCACAGCTATACAAGTTCTGTGCCACTTGCAGCTAGCCTGCAGCGAGTTATTTGGTTACATAGTTTGGGGGGATAGCTTATAGTCCATAATTAATGAGAGAAATATAGTGTAGAATTCTCACTTTGTTCAAAGTATTTTTTTAAATATACTTTTAAGGCAAACTTAAATGCTTCCCAATATAACTTATTTAGAAGAAAAGTGTGAAGTGGGACACCATCATCCTGTGTTGTTCTAGTGCCATGGCAATGCTTTTAATGTTGCCCATCTCAAGCTATATCTTCACTTAAAATTCTCCAGCACACTGCTGTAGCGCTTCAGTGTAGACACTTGTCATAGTGATGGGAGGGGTCCCCCATCACTGTAGTTTATCTGCCTCCCCCAAGAGGCAATAGCTAGGTTGACGTAAGAATTCTTCTGTTGGTTTAGTGCTGTCTACGCTGGGAGTTAGGTTGATATAGGTATGTCTCTCGGGGTGTGGATTTTTCAGACCCTTCAGAGACAGCTATGCTGATGGAAGTTCTCAGTGTAGACTGGCCTTAACAGAAGTCCTATAGAGTGGTAGGAGTGCACATGGTGCTAATGCTTAGGTGTAGTTTCACAGGGAACTGCACGAGTGAAATTTATGGCTGGCGGTATAGGAATATTTATTACTGATAGGTCACTTTAAAAAAAAAAAAAGAAAAAAGGGTGAATGTGTACAATATATTGGACTTATTAATAAATCTTTATCTGCACACTGTGCAGATGCATAATCAACTGAGAGTGAGAACACATTTTAGTACCACCAGTGAGTGAGCTTGGGAAATACTGCCATGTTTCCCTTCCCTCAATCAAGAAGAAGCCTAATGAGCCTAGAAGAGTCCACTGGGATGTGTGAGCCCTCTCAATGAGAAGCCACACTTAAGAAGCCCAGCAGGCCTTGAGAGGTAGCCAGACCCATAATGGATGTATTCATATGCCCCTGAAGGGAAAATGGGACTAAGGAGCCCAGTGTGTGTGCATGGTTACTTTTGAACATCTGCAAAATCTACTGTGTGTGGTGTCTAATGGGTGGAGCTCAGAATAATGCCCCAGTACCATTTTTTGAATCTGATCCCTAACCAAAATGTAGTTTAATGTGTAATTTCAAAAGTTAGCTAATTTGTAAATTATTAACATGACCGTGGAATGTAGACTCCTGCAAGCATAGTGTAAAACGTTAAACAGATCACTGAAGACCTAAGAGTGCTGCTTTAAAAAAAAAAAAAAAAAATTCTGGCCCATTTCTTTGCAAAGGCAGACCTCAAAATGTAATCCCATCTCTGGGTTTATCAATGTGGAGTAGGGAATGCTCTAGCTTTACCCCTTCTGCCAACTTCATTATGTCCAAAGGACTGACAGTCTCCTCCTAAAGTCTGCAGCTAAGAGGGAAATGGGGCTTGCAGGACCAGGGTGTAGGGGAAGAACTTTCCTACATCTCCTAAGGATCACCGAGGGTTTGGCACCTCCATCCTAAAACCAGACCTGATTAACACTGCTGGATTAGGCCTATCCCTTTTGTGGACATGCTGGAGTTTAAAGGAACAGGGTTTCTCTCCAGCAGCCTCTAGGACCAGACTGGAAAAAGTCCAACCTCAAACTAAAGAATTTTCCACACAAACTATGCAAATTTATGAAGTGAAGGTACCAGATGCATATCAATAGTTTGACTGCACTTTACCTTAGAAGAACCCGAGATTATAAACAAAACAAAAAAATCCCTTAAAATCAAGACGTAGAGTTATGGTTGCACTTCTTAAGCAAGGCATTCAAATGGCCTTAATTTGGGTCTAAGAATTAGGAACTCGTATTGTCTATCCATAAATTTGTTTGTGATCACACAGATAGATAGGATGTCTTAATCTTAATTGAATAGTGGTTGCACTGCTTAGTGTCTTCTTTTACAGTCCTACACATCTCTCTCTGGGCTTGACTACACTTGCGATTTAGAGCGCATTAAAGCAGCCCCGGATGCCCTAGCTCACTACCTGTCCCCACTGGCAAGGCATGTAGAGCGCTCTGTCTCCAGGGCTAGAGCGCTCCTGGTACTCCACCTCGGTGAGAAGATTAACGCTTGGTGCGCATTGGCTGAAACGCCCGGGTGTCAGTGTGAACGAGGTGTTGCATTACTGCGCTCTGATCAGCCTCCGGAAACGTCCCATAATCCCCTTAAGTCAAGTGACCACTCTTGTCATTGTTTTGGAATCACTGCAGTAATGCGGATATGCCCTTTGAAAGCTCTGTTTCTGACAGCCGGCATCTGCTCTGAGATAAAGCAACCATTACTGTGGAATGCTCTGTGTGTGTGTGTGTGTGTGAGAAAGAGAGAGAGAGAGAGGCAGGGGGGAAGGGGAGATCTGCTGTCTGAACTTACAAGACAGCATGCGGACATGCTCTTAGCCCCCCAAAAACCCACTCTCTCCCCCACATACACACAACACACTCCGTCACACTCCACCCTACCCCGCCCATTTGAAAAGCATGTTGCAGCCACTTGCATGCCGGGATAGCTAGCACAATGCACTGCTCTCTGTGGCCATTGCACGAGCTGCTAATGTGGCCACGCCAGTGCGCTTGCAGCTGTCAGTGTGGACAGATTGCAGCGCTTTCCCTACTGCGCTCGACGAAGGCTGGTTTAACTCAAAGCGCTCTACATCTGCAAGTGTAGCCATGCCCCCCGGCCCCCCCCCTCACAATTTTAAAAAATACTTAATAGAAGAATAGCAACATGAAGGCAATCATTCTTCATTGTTAAGGGTCCAATCCTGCCAGATGCTGAGGACACTCATCTTACTAGGAAGTGATCAGCACCTTACAGGATTGAGCCCCATGATTCAATGTGCCATCCAGTTGAAGTGTCAGGCAGAGAGGTAGCGTGTTTCCACATATAAACCTTGTATACCCAGATTGAGGTTAGCTCTTACTAAAGAGAGCAAAAGTTAATGTGGTAACAAAGCAGTACATCCAGTATCAGATGTGTGTATGAAATAAATGATAAAATCAGTGTTCTGTGATGCACAGTTTTGATACTCTACATGTAAAGAAGGGAAGGTGATAGGCTGACTTCTCGGGACAGAATTACCGTAGTGCCTTGCTTTGAAAAGCGCAACTCCCTACAGTCCTAAAAGGAGACTCCATGCTCTGTTAATGATCAGTGATATTACTGGTGTTGACTTAGTCCATGCTGGGTTGTCTCCATCCAGTGGGACAGTCGTTTTCCTGAAATGACAAATTAGTGGACTTGCAAAAGGGGTGTGTGGGGGAAATAAAATATAAAACTTGGTGAAATTCCCTACTAATTAGGTGATTCTGCTGCTACTATAAATGGGTGGGGGAGATGGGTGTCTGTTATTTAAGGTAATGTGATTATTGAAAAAGGTTTGATTTTTTTTTCTAGTCTGAGGTCCCCTCCAATTTATTCAGGAATGTTTAAGGAAACTAACTTTTGTATTTCACCTTTAAATAGTCATCCAGCGTTTTTATGGATTTATCAAAATGTGTTAATTTTTATTAGTTATTTGTATAACTGTAGTGCATAGGAGCTTTAGTCATGGACTAGAACCTGCTGTGGTAGATGCTGTACAAACACAAAACAAAAAGACACTCCCTGCCCCAAAGAACTTACAATCTAAAACAAAAGGCAACAGATTGATTGACAGATGAGGGAATACAAGGAAATAATGAAACAATATTGGTCAGTATGATAGGCTGCTGGTGTGTTGAGCATACTGCCTAACTGTTAAGTTTTTTGTGAGCATCACAGCAAAGTTTTGAGGGTTTTCAAGGTGGATAATGAGGTAGCTTTGTGGATGTTTACAGGGAGCTTTTCCCAAGTTTAAAGGGAAGCATGGGAGAAAACATGAAGTTGCTTGTTGGAAAATTTTAAGAAGTGGGTGATGGAGGTTGGCATCATGGCCAAATGGATATAACAGTCAACATCTCAATAGCGAATGAGATGTTAGGGAGGGGATAGACCTTGAAGGGTCTCGAAAGTGAAGACCATCAGCTTATGTTTGAAGTGATAGAGAAGGAGGAACCGGCGGAGAGATTTGAAGAGGAACAGCATTGCCAAAGTGATGGTCTTTGCAGCAGCATTCTGAAAGGATATGAGTGGTGCAAGATTGCGTTTGTCAAGGCCAGAGAGAAGGATGTTGCAGTAATTGAGATGTGAGCTCTGATTGCTTCAGCTGTGTGGATGGATAAGAAACGTCATCTCTTAGAGATACTATGCGGAAAAGAATTGGCGAGACTTAGACATAGCCTGGATGTGAGGACTTGGAGAGGTTCAAGCTGAAGATGATGCCCAGGTTACAGACTTGAGTGACTGGCGGGATCAGACCAATGGTCCGTCTAGCTCAGTATCCTGTCTTCCAACAGTGGCCAGTGCCAGATGCTTCAGAGGGAATGAACAGAACAGGGCAGTCATCAAGTGTCACATCCTCTGTTGTCCAGTCCCAGCTTCTGGCAGTCAGAAGTTTAGGAACACCCGTAGCATGGGGTTGCATCCCTGAGCCATCTTGGCTAATAACCATTGATGAACCTCTTCTCCATAAATTTATCTAAATCTTTTTTTGAACCCAGTTATACTTTTGGCTTCACAACATCCCCTGGCAATGAGTTCTACAGGTTGACTGTGTGTTGTGTAAAGAAGCACTTCCTCATTTGTTTTAAACCTGCTGCCTATTAATTTCATTGGGTGACCCTAGTTCTTGTTATGTGAAGGAGTAAATAACACTTCCCTATTCACTTTCTCCACACCATTCATGAGTTTATAGACCTCTATCACATCCTCCATTAGGTTTTTTTATAAGATGAACTGTCCCAGTCTTTGTAATCTCTCCTCATATGGAAGCTATGCCAACCCCTTAATAATTTTTGTTGTCCTTCTCTATACCTTTTCCAGTTTGAGGTGGGGTGACCAGAACTGCAAGCAGTATTCAAGGTGTGAATGTACCATGGATTTATATAGTGGCATTATATTTCTGTTTTCTTATCTATCCCTGTCCTAAAGGTTCCTGAACATTGTTAGCCTTTTTGACTGCTACTGCATGTTGAGCGTTTTTTTTCAGAGAACTATCCACAATGACTGCAAGATCTTTCTTTAGTGATGGCAGCTAATTTAGACCCTATTATTTTGTATGTGTAATTGAGATTGTTTTCCAGTGTGCATTACTTTGCGCTTATCAACATTGTATTTCATCTGCCATTTTGTTGTCCAGTCACCCAGTTTAGTGAGATTCCTTTGTAACTTTTCATGGTGATCTTAACTATCTTGGACTTCACTATCTTGGCTAATTTAGTTACGTTTATTCACCTAAATTTAGGTTATTGCTGATTATGCACTATATGTATCTTATGACTTGTAAAACAAACTTTGTATTTGTGGATAATCTAAGCACTATACCCATATGTACAGACACTCTTTTCTTAACCTGTGTATTATATAATTTTTTAACATTAGCTTTAATACAATTTTTTATCTGCAAATTTTTCCACCTCACTGTTTACCGCCTCTTCCATATAATTTATGAATATACTGAACAACACATTGCCAGTACAGATCCTTGGGGGACCCTGCTATTTACCTCTTTCCATTGTAAAAACTGACCCTTTATTTCCTGTCTTTTAGCCAGTTACTGATCTATAAAAGACCTTACCTCCTATTCCATGTTTGCTTAGTTTGCTCAAGTCTCTTTGGTGTGAGACCTTGTCAAAGACTTTGTGACAGTCCAAGTACAGTATATCAAGTGGATCACCCTTATCCACATGCTTGCTGACGCCCTCAAATAATTCTAATAGATTGGCGAGGCATGATTTCCCTTTACAAAAGCAGTGTTGACTCTTCCCCAGCATATCATGTTCATCTATGTTGCCTGATAATTCTGTTCTGTACTATAGTTTCAACCAGTTTGCATAGTATTGAAGGTAGTTTTACTGGCCTGTAATTGTCAGGATTGCCTCTGGGGCCTTTTAAAAAAAGTCAGCATTACATTGGCTATCCTCCAGTAGTCTAGCATAGAGTCTGATTTATGCAGTGGGTTACATACCACAGTTGGTAGTTCTGCAATTTCATATGAGTTCCTTCAGAATTCTTGGGTGAGTACCATCTGGTCCTCATGATTTATTACTGTTTAATTTATCAATTTGTTCCCAAACCATCTCTATTGACACATCAATCTGAGACAGTTGTTCAGATTTGTCACCTAAAAAGAATGGCTCAGGTATGGGAATCTCCCTCACATCCTCTGCAGTGAAGACAGATGCAAAGAATTCATTTAGCTTCTCCGCAATGGCCTTGTCTTCCTTGAGTGCTTGTAATCATCATTTGGCCCCCTGATTGTTTGGCAGGCTTCCTGCTTTTGGTGTATTTCTGATGATGGTGGTATCGTGTGTGTGTGCGTGTGAGAGAGAGAGAGAGAGAGAAAGAGAGAGGTAGTCGGGAAGTCTTTTGGAAGTTGTGGAAAATTAGGAGCGTTCTTTTAACTATTTTTAGCTTTAGGAGATGGCTAGACATCCACAAGGAGATGTCAGAGATTAACTTTAGACAGAAGGAGACAAGTCTGGAGTAGAGAAGTAGATCTGTAAATTATCAGCATAAAGGTGGAAGTTTAATTTGTGTTTGTAGGTGAGATTACCCAGGAATAAGGTGCATAGGGAGAAGAGATGGGGACCAAAGACAGACCCTTGTGGAAACTCTGAGATGGCATCCCGCTTTCTGTCTCTCAGGTATTTGGCTGGCTGACTTTTGCTCATATGCTCAAGGTCTAACTGATCACAGTATGTGGGTTCAGGAAGGAATTTTCCCCGAGGCCAGATTGGCTTGACCTTGCTGGTGGAGTTTGCTTTTCTCACAGCTTGTGGTGCGGGTCACTTGCTGGGAACATGTGGGTATATCTCACTTAATTAGTTCCCGGCCATTGTAGGGCCCTCAGGCATTGGTGCACCACAGTCCCTCCTAGTCTCTGCCTGTAGCACAATAATAGTTTAGTCTCCTGTGAGCAGTAATACTTTCGTCTAATTTTGTTTGTTGTGGTTTAGTGTGCGGGTGCTGGGTGGTGTTGGTGGCCTTTGATATATCTGAGGTCAGATTAGATCATCTGATGGTCCTTTCTGGCCTTAAACTCTTATGACCTCCACAGAAAGTTGGAGGGTGGATGAAGAGGATATTCTGAAAAAGACACTGAAGGAGCAATTAGAGCGATAGGAGGAGAACCATGAGAGGACACAGAAACCAAGGGAGGGCAAGATTTCAAGAAGACCATGGTTGAGTGTCAGCACCAGCTGACAGGTCAAGGAGGATGAGGATGGAGTACTGGTTCTGAGTTTAGTTAAGGACAATGGTCCCAAAACTATGGAGCGTGCCCCCCCTAGGGGGACGTGGAAGAATGTTCGGGGAGCCATTGCCTGGGCCAGCCCCCACGGGGGTGGGGAGGGAGTGCCACCTGCCGTGGCCCCAGCTGCCACCCCAGCCTTGACCCACTTACCCTTGTCTGTGCACCCCCCAGGAGTCACAGCCCCACTCGCGTGGGGTGGGGTGTGCCGCTGACAGGGATATGGGGGGGGGGGGGGAACCGTGAAAAGTTTGAGGACCACTGAGCTAGGAAGAGGTCGTTAGAGACTTTGGCGAGAACAATTTCAGTGGAGTGCCAGGGGCAGAATCCAGAGTGGAGAGCATCTAGGATAGAACTAAAGGAGAGGAACTCCTGACAGCTATTGTAAAGAGCATGTTCAATGAGCTTAGATATGAAAGGAAGAAGAGGTTGTACCTGAAGAGACAAGTAGGATAAGGGTGGGTTTTTTAAGACAGAAGCATGATTGTGTTGCGATGGGAAAGAGTCAGAAGAGAGTGTGATGTTAAGGAGAAGAGTAAGGGAGGGGATGAGAGTAGGCACGAGGGAGATCAGGAGATGGAATGGGGGTACTGAGGCAAATGGAGGGGTTAGAGGAGGCGAGCAGACAAGAAACTTGGTGATGGGGAAAGGGAAGGCAAGCTGAGGGGAGGGCGAAGGTTATATTGTGTTCTGCCAATTTCTTCCAAGAGAAAACCGACAAGATGCTGTGCAGAGAGAAGTGGAGACAGGAGGAGGAGAGGGTTTGGGGAGTGAGTTACAGATGATGAAAAGGCATTAAATTTTAGTCAACTTTAAAATGAACAGTCTAAGGTTCTTGTGACCAGTTTTGAACAAAATGCAAAACATTTGCAATAAAATAACATAATGGCTAAGCAAAAGCATCAGTGGTAACTTGGACGTACAGTAACTCTTCACTTGTCGTTGTCCCGGTTAATGTTGTTTCGTTGTTCCGTCGCTGATCTATTAGAGAACATGTCTGTTTAAAGTTGCGCACTGTTCCCTTATAACTTGGCAGCCGCCTGCTTTGTCCACTGCTTGCAGGAAGAGTAGCCTGTTGGAGCTAGCTGGTGTGGGCTTGGAACCAGGGTGGGCTGGCAGCCCCCTATCAGCTCCCCTAAGTTCCTTGTGCCGCAGCCGCCCAGCAGGCTATCAAGTGCCGGGCAGTTCAGGTGTTCCTCCCCTCACTGCTGTGTGCTGCTTCTACCCTCTGCCTGGAGCCTCCTGCTTGCTGTGCAGGGGGAAGAGGAGTGCTGTCATCAGGGTGTCCCCTGCTCCTGTACCCCATCTCCACAGAGCAGGGTGGGGATGTGACAGGGGCTCAGGACGGAGGGAGCTTGCTGGCACAGCAGGTGCTGTCTCAACTCGCTGATCTACTTAAAAAGGCAGTGTACTCAGAGTGGGGTCATCATACTTAAAGGGGCAATGCGCATCTTTCACTCACTCACTCACACACGGTGTGTGTCTCTTTCTCACGCACACACATGCGCCCCCCGGTACTTTGGAAAGTGGAGGAAGTGGTGCGCTCCAGTGGGATAGCCTGGGCACTTCATCACATTCAGTTTCCGCAGGTGGGATATTTCCCAGTTTGCAGCCACTGCCATGCGTCTGTTGTGTCTCCTCCCGCCATTTGTGCTGCCTTGTAAAGTGTAAGTCTACATTAACAACAATGTGTTAACTAATCCTTGAGGGCTCAGCCGAGTGCTAGTTCATCATTTAACAGCAAGGCATTCCCTGGGAAATATCGCACCCTCTAACTCCACCTCAACCAAGCTTCACAATCATTATTGCTGTGTACAGTATTACATTGTTTGTTTAAAACTTATACTGTGTGTGTGTGTGTGTATTTAGCTATCTATGAAAAAAATTTCCCTGGAACCTAACCCCTCCATTTACATTAATTCTTATGGGGAAATTGGATTAGCTTAACATCGTTTCGCTTAAAGTCGCATTTTTCAGGAACATAACTACAATGTTAAGCGAGGAGTTACTGTAATTGTTGAGAGTTCTTATATTTATCTGCCAAAGATGCAACAGAGAGACAATCAAAACTTTTTATAAAGTCTAAACATTTTTTGTCCTTGTTTGTCATGGGATGTTGTCTTAACGATTGAAATGCAAATAGTGCCCAACAGAAGAAAGAAGATAGGTATAATACACTCACCTTTTTGTGTCTTTCTGGGATACCTGAAATGTCACACTTCAGTGTTTTGTTAAGCAATACATACTAGAAGCCAGTATAGTAGGTAAACTGTTAACTGACTTTTTAGGCTATTTCCTCTATATGGATGTGATTTGACGCTGGGAAGGTACAAGACCCTAATCTATCTAGGATTGTCAAGTACAGCTGATTGGAAAGTAGGGGGAAAACAGTGAAAAATGTCTGTCATTTTTTCCCTCCTGTATTTTTGTCAGACTTCTGAACTTTTAAAAATTTCCCAACCGGTTATATTGCCAAGAATACTTCTGTGGGAGGCTGTCCCTTAGTAGATCTGAAAAACACAAAATGAAAGCATGGTATTGTATTGTTTATCAGGCATGTGATTAAGTCCTACTCAGTCTGAAATGTATATGTGCAATACTCCTTTCATTTTTTTTTTTAAATTTTATTTTGAGGTTGTCACTTGCTATAAATTTTGCCCCAGGTAAAGAGAAATCTCTTCAGTTTCTTTCCATTGTCACACATTTGGTAATGAAAGTCTAGGATAGACAAGAAAGGGTCTTCATAGTAGGTAGAAAGCACAATCCATAAATTTCAAAAATCTTTTAACAATTTGAAGGCTATTCTAGTAGGAGTGGGTCTATTAGGAAGCTCACTATTTTTTAAGTTGTAGTACACATTTTCCCACTGTCTTGTTTCTTTGCCAAACTTGTCTAACATCAGTTGCTTTTTTCCAACTTGCAAAATTTAGTTTGTTTTACTCACAGATATGTGACCAAGGTCTAATTTCTCTCTTCTATTACCACCTAAACAGAGCAACTCCAACTTGTTTTCAGTCTCAATTTTAGAACAACTGAATCTCTGGCTTTCACCCACGATAGCCAATAAGTGCAAATTCAGAATAGGAATGGTCAGAGTGCATAACCCCCTACTTTCCATAGATTTCTACACAGGATCTTGTAGTTTTGGATTCTTTCCTCTGCTTTGTGAGTTGGAAAAGCAATTTATTAACATATAATTTATGTACTTTTTGCAGTGTACTAAGGCATGCTGATGTCACCATAATGCCACAATTACGAAGTCTGTATAGTTGAGGATGCAGTTTTTCCCTTCTCCCTCTGTTAGCCTTAATGATCCTTGAGATACCTATTGCTTTAACAACCCCCTAGATCCTACATTGTAATATGTAGGTTTTGAAGGAAGTCTGTTCTTCCATTTCCCTGAGGACTTTCTATTTAAAGAGGTGAGGCACTCATCCCTTTCAATCTTTGAATGTGCTTCCTTTTCAGCCATTCTGTCCCGTTGTCTGTTGTGTGAGCCAGACCCAGGAATGGGAATTGAAATCTGGTCTTCCACTTGACAATTTGGAGCACTACCTGGTCCACTTTTTTACATTGTGATTTCATGGAATGGAAAAAGAGCATCTTACCCTAGGATACTGAAAGCTATGAAGGTAATGGCACATTGTCTAACAGTTATTAAATATAGCAATGCCGTACAAGATTCAGATTCTTTAAATCAACAGTTCTGACTTGGAAATGTTAGATAAAATAAGAGTTTCAGACATAGACTGTACTGCGGTTCATGGGCCCCTCCATGTCAGAGTTTGGTTTCAAGGATCCGAAACAGTTGTCTCTGGAGAGCTAAAAGTAGTTCGGTTGCTGACATAAGCAGCATCAAGCTTCCCTGGATCCATCTGGATCAACTCATATTCAGTGCTGTGGTCCAATGTCATCAGTTGTGAAGCCACTTTCAAAGTGGTTCTATGTCTGACATAAGCAGCATTATATGTCTGGAGCTCTTCTGGATCAGTTGAGTCCAGTGCCAAGAAGCAAGCATGTTTGCCTATGAAGCAGAGCTTGCCAAAGGGGCGATGGTGCCCAGATCTGTCTGCTTAGGGATTCCAGCTCTGTTGTCCATGGTCAGTCTACGTGGCATGGAAATCCATAGGTCCATGTTGGTTGACGGAGTCTGGTGCTTAGGATCAATCACTGCACAGAGCGTCGCCTTAACATGACTCTGGATGGACATTGAGATTTGTGTGGAGATTTCTTGGTTTTCTTACTCATTCTCTTGGGTTAGACTTCAGTTTGGTGTGTTATGTTGGACCAGCATTTACTTCACTCATGTCCAATGCCATACATACTCCATCTATCTCCTTTGTAGTCCTGTAGTAGGTTCATGATGACTCTCTGGATTACTGACTAGCTGCTGCAACTTGCTTCCAGTACTAAACCAAGAAGAGCACTTTTTGGAGTCCAATTCTGGAGTGACTCTGGTATGGAGTGGGCAGCTATAGTCCGTAGCATTCTCCCAGAGTGTGGAATTGGTCAGTGCTGTTCCTGTGATGCTGAGCCCCACCTTGATGTTAGAAAGCACCTCCTTGGATCCAGTGGAGCAGTCATGCTTTGTATTTGAGGGAATTGCAGCAGCTCTAGCTTTGATTATTTACAACTTCTTGGTGGCAGACAGTCAGTATCAGTTCCTTGAGCATTTTTAAATTCAGCCAAACGTCTGCTTATGGGAAGAAACACTAGTCTAGGAACCTATGGATTTACATCTAAGGATAAAGACTTTCATTACAGGGGCTTATTGGTGTGTAAGGTTTATTCCTTAGCTAACTATCAAGCAGTGCTGATGATGATTTCTTCACATGTGGCTTGCTACTGCTATCCTGCTATATGTTATCCCTCAGAGGATTGATACAAGAGAATGCCTTTCCCCTTGAGGTTCCACAAACAGTGCTTACTGACTTCCACCCAGCCAGAAGTATTCCTTTTACCTATGGGGTCATGCCCATTCAGTTGCAATGCAATTTGCAAATTGCAGTTTCAGTCCGCACACTTGATGGTACAGCTTTGAAAGATGCCTACTTTAATGTTTTGATCTCTATCATTTAATATAGCTTGGCTAGTATAATGGAAGACATCTACCAAATAACATAGTGTTCTGTACTTCGGCATTCTTCTAGCACTACCAGTTTTCACCAAATGCTTGGATATCATAATTATTTTTCTGGGATACTAGGGCATTAATTTCTGTGTCTAGATTTTGGCTTTCAGGAATATGTTCACCTTTCAGTTCTTGGAACGTTGTATAAACAAAACATGGTTAATTTTAATCCCTACATGAAAGGGTTGGGGTCATTGGAGCCCTAATGGGGCCCAAACCAGCAAACTTTCCTGCTGGAGGACAGGTTCCAAGTAAACCTGGGTGCAACCTTTCATCATTCTATATTTTAGGCCTCTGTGTGGCTGCTGCTATGGATATACATCCCCTGTCTTGGACTATGAACACTGGTGACATTTTGGGCCCTATGGAATCTGTTCTATTGTGATGGGTTTTTGGATTTATTATTTTCCGATTTCGTTTTTAAAAATGAGTCTGTTTTTTTAATCAAAATTGTTTGGATACATTGACAACAATTAAGTAGCCTTACTATAAATTGGATTGCAATGGGGAAAAAAGATTTTAAAAAAATCCTACGATTTAAATAAAACATCCTGCAGATATACAGTACATGTAAAAGTAACACATTTTAAATCGCTTTTTTAAAGTAGCACTCGATTAGTATGACCAAACTAACATTGCTGAACAGTAATACAAGAAGTCCACAGAAGTAAGTCTCTTACAGTGTCAATGTAACTGAATTCATATTTGAATAATGAAAAAATGCACTAAATAATTCATCCTTGCAGATGAACTCTAACTTTCAAGCTGCTTATATTCTGAAGGAATGTTTACATTAATTTCAAATTTGATTAAATAATTTCAGACTATCAAACCAACAGTTTATTGCTGAGTAGCATTACAAATTGACAAACTTAAATGTCATTATTGTCTCTGGCAGACATCTCCATTGTGGTACATTATGGTTAGCCTTTTAGCGTTATCCTCAAAGTGATTCCCTCTTGTCTGTAAGTAGATTTTCATATTTACTAAAGCTTTTCTTTGTGTCTAAAAATCTGACAGGAAAGAAGATGCAAGGTAGAGCAATGTCTGCTACTTTAGGCACTCGTCCCTTTATAATCTTCAAAAAAGAACTAGATAAGTTTGGAAGATAGGTCCATCAATGGCTATTAGCCAGGATGGGCAGGGATGGTGTCCCTAGCCTCTGTTTGCCAGAAGCTGGGAATGGGCGACGGGATGGATCACTTGATGATTATCTGTTCAGTTCATTCCGTTTGGGGCACCTGGCATTGGCCACTGTCGGAAGACAGGATACTGGGGTAGATGGGCTTTTGGTTTGACCCAGTATGGCTGTTCTTACATTCTTATTTTCCAGTAAGCGCCAGAGATCCAGTGGATCTGGGTTGGGCTCATTCTGAGTGCTGCACAGAAACACCAGCCATTGTTCACACAATTCTGATGAGGGGTGGGCAAGAGATGGTGTATTGCTGTACTGATCAATGTTTTGCATGTCTAGCGATTGCCAGGGGTCAAACAAACGGATCAGGCGATGCATGTCTTTTGCTGGATGGACATCCCAGTGTTTGGAGAATTTGGTAAAAGCAAGCTGATAGGTTTCATGTAGATTGTCCAGGATACGTGTCTCTCCCTCTTTCTTTTTTTTTTTTTTTTTTTAAATGATGATGAAGTCATCCTCTTGGATGTTTCTTCACCAAACCCACAAGTTTTGGCTGTTCCAGAAATCAAGACCGACCTCAGGTCTTCCATAATAATGATAGCTAAGGCAGCTGTAGGGCAGTGGGTACCCTCAAAGATGGTCGATGCTGTTGTCAGTTTGGGGAAAGCTGTCTTAAGTTTCAGCAAGTCTGATTTCTCCTGACTGCTAAGTAATGTCTAAAGGTTTGTCACAGCCTGTGCTGCTGATTTCTTTTTCAAAAAAGTTCTGGTAGAGCTCAGTGTGCTCTGCATGATTTTATTGCCTGAAACCAGCTATTCCATCTTGTGTGTACTACTTCGCGGGGGACCTTCATGGTGTGCACGTTGTCTTTGGACTTAAGAAAAGCAACCCATCTTCACTTTCTGGCTGGCTTTTTGAAGAAGGCAGTTTTCATCCAAGTAACAAAAATGCCACACCACTAAATAAGTGAAAATGCTGCCATGTCTCACCTATCAAATTGATTGTGACATAGATATGTCACGTACACTGGGCACGACACATTTCGGTGCTTCTCTGTGTGCTTTGATGCAGTATGTTGCATTGTCAGTTACAACTGCTGAAACATCATTGAAGCTGAGCTGGTCCCTATTCATTGACGCCATAACAGCCTGTGAGAATGTGGAGTGGTTTCAGCTCTCCTTGAATAGAACATTAGTCAAATAGTACTGATCTTCAACTCCTGAAAAAAAAAATAGTCATAATTTTTCTACTTGTTTGTTACTGGAGGATTTCATTCAAGAAACTTAAAATTCAGTAATGGAAAAAAAATCCGGCTTCAAAATCATTATAATTTAATGTTAAAGGGATTTTTTTTATTATACAGGCATAATATTACAGGTGCATTGCAATACACAATTAAATTTCCCAATGCGTATTAAATATGAAATGCTTGATAAAATTATTAATAAGCACTTTATAGAATAGCTCCAGAATCCCAATGTGGTGGATTTTTTTGGCTAAGGTTTTTAAAGTTACAGCATATTAAACATTTTTTCTTAAATTATCTGTACTTTAAATCATATAAGTGGTTAGTCTTTACTAACTGTAACAAAAGTTTTCCTAAAGGCCAATGTACCCATTATAAAAAATCTGCTTAAGGATCCGTCGTCATAGTAAAAGAAAAAAACTTAGCTATGACAATATTTAGCACACTGCAGTCTTGGATATCTGTCGTCTCATCGATCACCACTGTAATCTTTTCCCCATGGATTTTGGCCAGCATTCACTGCCACCATGTGCTCCTGATAAACATGTGGCAGGTGAATGTCTTGAATGCTGCTTCATTTCCAGGCAAACACCCCCCTCCCCCCCTGCAATGTTTTAAGAGGGAAAAGTCAATGCTACTTCATTTTTTCCAACGGGATATCAGCCTCAGCACAGACTGCCACAAAATCTTCAACAAACTCCCGTCTGGCATCTGAAGATTTCATATTGTCTGCAGTTCTCTGTAGCGAGTGAGAACCTTGATGAGTCTCGTCTATTTGGAACAATTTTTCAGATGGGCTTTTGACATTAGATGATTGTTGCAGGTATCATTTTGGGTCCAGTGTAGTGTATGTTGACAGCAGTTGCAGAATATCATACTGCCCGATTCATAGACATAATTAGGAAACTGACTTGCTCTTAACTTTGGTGTCAGCAGCGTGTCATTTCTTAGCTTTCTGGATGAGCATTTTCCGGTTGTAGAATGACTTTTAGACATGTTTAAATCATGTCCTGAACCATGGGGCGGGGAGCCACAATAGTAGTAGCAGGTCGCATCTCTAAGCAAATCTCAGTTAATCTATGGTGGCGGAGAAGGGTAAAAACGCATATACAGTACACTATATAACTATAACGCCCTTTGCAATATCGACCCTTGGGCTGTAGTGAACCTTGTCCCTGGATCCCATCTCGAGTGGGTGAGGGCACAGAGCTCCTCTGGCCATGGATTTTTTATTTTATTTATTTATTTTTTAACAGCACTGGATTCCGTGTTGTTTTGATTACTTGATTCCATCCGTGTTCTCTTTAATGTGGATTTCATAAGGCCCTAGACATTGTGGCTGGGACACTTGTGCTTTACTGTGGAAAAACAAAGGATGAACAGACATGCCTATCATGTAGTTCTCTTCTTCCCTCCATTGTCATGTGCAGTAACATTTTCAGTAGTAGACTGAGAAACTCACCTTGATCATACCCTTTTCAAGGTTTGTGAACTCTTCAATGGATGATGCTCCACATTGATATACTGAAGCTGAGAGCTATTTGACCCCTAAGGCTTTCTCCTGCTGACCAAATTCAAATGTTCAATTTCTGACATGACACCATAGTGTTTAATAACACGAATTGCCAAAGAGGTGTTTGATATAGTCAGCTGTGTTGGGGAGTTTTCATTGCCCCTTTAAGTATACCCAACCATCTAGAGCTGTTGCTTGTTTTGTCAGTTCTGCTGACAAAACTTCTGTCCTTGTTTACCTAGAATTCTTCAGTTCCCTTTCCTAAGGGTTGTATTGCTCGCTAAACTCCCACGAGTGATAATACGCAGAGGCTTCTCAAAAAAGATACGGTTGGTGGTTACTTTCCAATAACTGGAGTTACTTGAGATGAGCTTCTGTGTAGTCACAGCCCTCATGAGATTTCCAACTTCTTTGGATTCTTAGGTTAGGCATTCCCAAATTAATGGCAGGAACTGAAGAGCAGTGGAGGTCACTTTCCTTTTTCATACCTTCAGAGCCCTTTGGGACTGGGAGAAGTGTGTGGGCTCAACAGATGCTGGTCTCCAGAAGCTGGCAGTGCACAAGTGTCCCACACTTGTGAATATGCACAGACCACTGAAAAGTCCAGTTACTGAAAAGGAACCTTGATTTTTTTTTCTTGTGAATGATTTGATTTTTAATTTTTCATATTATTCCCAACCTCTATCTTCACAGACCTTGAAAAGTACAGTAGTAGTACTGTACTACATTCAAGTGCACTAGGGAATCTTTAGTGCACTATCAGGATCTACATGGACCATTATTAAATGTCAAATAAATGTCAAAAAAAGTGTAAAGTTAGTGGGCTTTAGAAATCACAGTCACAAAGAGCATGTTACCCCACCATATAGGCAAGCCTATAGCTTCTCTGTGGCTTGGTATTGTGAACTATAAAATGGGAGTAATAGTTACCTATCACATAGGGGTATTTTAAAGCTTAATTTGTTAACGTTTGTAAAATCACTTTGAGAATACCTCTGTGTTGCAGAGGATGGAAAGCGGTGCCATAACTATGCTGCCATAACCTCGTAGTGGGAAGACATAGCCTACATTGATGGAAGGGTATCTGTTGGTGCAGGAACACCACCTCCCAAAGCGATGGTAGCTAGGCCAACAGAAACATTGTTCCATTGACAGAAATGTATCTATACTAGGTGTTAGGTTGGCATAACTTTCTTTCAAGGCTGTATTTTTTTTCACATTCCTGACCGACATAGCTATGTTGCCTAAAATTTAAGTATAAACCAGGCTTGAGAATCTTGGATGGAAGGTGCTCAAGAAATCCCACAATATATATATTTGGTTTTTTTTAAAGCATACTTTCCTTAACCTTAAACACATTGAAATATTATACTTTATGTATGTATCTTTACACTAAAATAAATGCACTTGTTTCTCATACAACTTAGTTTATCCAAAACTGTCTGGTAAAGGATTGTCTCCAGTGTCTATTAAATTGAAGATTTCCTTAATTTTGTTCAGAAAATCATCATCCTACCATGCTGTCATTCAGGTAGTCAAGGTTATGTTGTGGTTCTGATAAGGCCAGAAAGCTAAGGAGAGGAAAGATAGTGAAGTTCCATTCCTTTTCAGAAGCAGAGTGTGAGGACAGTGTAGCTCTGTTTCCTGTCTTCCAGCTGGAAAGAAAAAGGTGCTGTCCCTTGACTCTGTTAAGGGACCCATTTTTGGTAGAGTGTTTTGGATACTACACATGCTATCTGGTGTGGTCTGGAAACCACAAGGGTGCAATTAAAAAACTTAAGAGTACTGTCCCATTAGCTGTCCACAAAGTTCTGCCCATTTGCCATACCAAAACAATATGCCAAAGTGGAACTCCACTCATAATTCGAGCTGGCTGGAAAACATTTGTTTTGTGAAAAATTGAATTTTCAACATTTGTTTCCATTCCAGCGTGGAACAAAACTGAGACTTACTGAAATTCTTTGTGAAAAAGAGAGTGAGATTCCCTCAGCATAGCTGATAGCTTGATGGGATTTTGGAGACACTGGTTCAAATCCCTGCACTGCCTGTTTCAGACCAGGAACTTGAACTGTTGTCTCCATCTCTTTTTTTCTCTCTCTCCTGTTGGCGCTGTTCTACTTTGTATAAATAGGTCACATTAGGCCAGAGTCACTCACAGAAACATTCTAGCCCAGTGATTAGGGCACTCACCTGGGATGTTGGAGGCCCAGGTTCAAGTCCTTGGTCTGAATCAGGCAGCTCAGGGATTTGAACCTATGTCTTCCACATACTGGGTGAGTCCCTCACCACTGGGGCATTAGGTATTCTGGGGTGGTTTCTTTCTCCCTGAAACCAACACTTTTCTGCCAAAAACTTTAGTTTCGACGAATCAGCATTTTCTGACACAATATATAGTTGACAAATGCCTGACTAGCTCTACTACTCATAGTTTGTGCCTATCTTCATAGTATGTTCATCCCTCTTTGCTGTGAGTTTTGATCAACAGTGAAATATTTATGTTTAGACAATCATATTAGACTTCATTTAAAATGCTGTAGAGGTGAATATTTCTATTTTTAGTACTCTACAATATGAGTGCCCATTCAGAGCTTTGGACATATTTGACAGTCTTTTAGTATAAATACACTAGTAAACAGAACCCAAGAGCAAAATAACTCGGTAACAACATAGATCTAATAGACCGTTCCATGGAATCCACATAGTATATGGGCAGTTCAGACCTCTCAGCTATTTCAGGGTATTTGCAGATTCAGAGAACCATCCCTGCATCAGTTTACACTGGTTCAGATTTTGAAGACTCTCCAGTTGGCCCAAATCAACCCCTTTAGTAAGCTTTAACTGTAGAAATTCAGAATGAGTGCATATAGAATGAGTTAAAGGAGATGGCTAGGTAATCAATAGTAGAAAGCTGGAAAGAATTTTAAAATACAGTTGTCAAGACTACAATTAACTTTTTGCTGCGTAATAGATGAATGACTGGCATGGCTAATCAGAAAGGTAAAGAACAGTATAAAATAGTAAAAATGCAGAAACTGGAGGATTATTTGCAGTTTAAAAACAAGCATAAGTAAAACGTATACGATGAGCATCAAATTACAGAAAATAACTTCAAATAAAAATATTCTTGTAATATACACCTTTACCTCGATATAACGCTGTCCTCGGGAGCCAAAAAATCTTACCGGGTTATAGGTGAAATCACGTTATATTGAACTTGCTTTGATCCACCGGAGTGCGCAGCCCCGCCCCCCCAGAGCACTGCTTTACCGCGTTATATCCAAATTCGCGTTATATCAGGTGGCGTTATATCGAGGTTGCGGTGTATCAGCATATTTGGAATAGGCAAATAATAAAGAACTACTGGATCCCTTACTAGTGGTTTGGAGAGTTTTGGTTGAAGTTACTTTTGTGTCCATTTTTATGTAGGAGGAGGGTGATATTTGCTTTTCTTTTAGGATGCTCTTTTCACAATACACTCCTGCTTAAAAGGTGGGAAGCTGCATTCTGAACCGATTTCAGTTTCTGAATAGTCTTGATGCTAATCCTCATATAGCTTTACATGTAGCATACAATAGTTATAGACTATTAGAAATGTTGTCTTCTGTCAAGAATGAGTAAATGTTTAGTTATACTCACTGGCAAGGAGTATTACACTATATGAAATAAGAGTAAGTTTTCTTACTTTAAAGTTGTATTTGACTTGATACTTTTGTTCATGGATGTGGATTTAAAATAAGTTTGTATATATTCTAATATTTTTATTTCTTTCAGGTTATGCAATGGTCTCTGCAAGATGGCTTGTTCTTGAGTTGGAGCTTTTTAAGGCAGACATATGCTGGTACTTCAACTTTATTAAGCGGACTATAATTTCTTCTCTCACGACAACTACATAAGCAGACAAAATTGCAAAGATCTGCCCTGTGTCGAGTATGACCGCCACGACCCGTGGCTCTCCAGTAGGAGGGAATGATAGCCAGGGCCAGGCTCCTGATGGACAGTCTCAGCCTCCCCTCCAACAGAATCAGGTATGATGCTAATGTTGTTAGTAAAGCTGCCTAGAAAGACAATAGTAGTTCTGCAGCATTACTTTTCCAGGTAATTCTTTCTTTCAAAATCTCCTTAGGGTATAATTTTATGTCTCGTTGAAGCAGGGTCAGGCCTAGTTTGTACTTTGTTGAAAGTCTGTTGGTGAGTCACTGCTAAACAACTGCCTCAGTATGGTGATAGGAGACCCTGTACTGCAGAAGGTGCTGCCTTTAGATAAAATACCATAGTGATGAAGTAACCTGCCCTTTCAAGTGTCTTTACTTTGGGCAAGAAGTCTGCTTACCAGGATGTCAGATGCTTCTTCAGAGCCACGTCTGATTCACCTACCTCAGATTTTGTGGTGTCTGCTTGATACTCAGCACTCTGAAACACCTTTTTGACCCCTCTCCCCCGAGGAAGAGAGAGACTTGTTTTTATTCACTAAAATTGATGCCTTAACGGCTGATACATCCACCAGAATGGTTTCAGAATTGGGGGCCCTCTGCATAAAAGAGCAGTGCTGTACCTTCTGTTTGGGTAAAGTAACACATAGGAGTGTCTTAAGCTTTATTCTGGAGATCAGCTTAATCTTTCATAGTTCACAGGTAATAGTTCTCCTATCTTGTTTGCAGAAACTGTCTGAATGAAGAACTCTAGCATACCCTGAGTCTATTTATATTCCTTTCATTAAGCAGTTCTGCAAGTCCTGCACCCATTTTGTTAACTTACTTGTCATCTTAAAACAGATTGAACACTTCAAGTATACTGTATCAGGATGGTCCTTTTCCAAATGCTATAAGTTGAAAAACATTGGCAGTTCACACCTTCTGTAGGATTTACAAGCTGAGGGTCCAGATATCTGCCAGAGTTGCATGTGGTAGGAGAGAGCTTCATGCTGTAGTCCTCCCATATCAGAGAATTGGGTCAAGTCCAGTATATAGTTTAATGTAATTCTACCCTCCCTGAATCTACACTGCTATAAAAATCCCCGCTGTCAGCAGACCTGTTGATCTTAAGATGGAGAATAGAAAAAATTGATCCCTGTTTACCTGAAAAAATTCTTTTTCAGAGTAGTAAGGGTCAATGATGTAACTTTCCCCCTTTTCACAGTTTCAAACAACTTTAACAAATTTCAGAACTTTTTTTCACTGGAATCTTAAAAACTCTGGAAAAGTCTGTTACTGGTGCATTAAAGATTTTTTGCAAAAATTAAATTTTGTTCCAAATTTAAGTTGACAATATTCCTTTAATGACGAATAATTTAGGGCAAATGGGTCTTCAGTGATTCATGCATTGGTAATGAGTATGGCCTTCTCTTCCTTAGATTTTTTTTTCCTTAGTATTTCCCCACTGTTGTTTCTACCAATAGAGTTGCTCTGGTAGTAAGAATGATAGGAAATTTTAAGAAAAGAGAGGCTGGAGTAGACAAAGCAAGAGATGGTTGCTCCTAATTTGGTTTCAATCTGATCCATGTCACTAGTGAGTAAAAATGATCTGACTACAAAACAGCTGTGAATATGAAGTGTTCTTAGTGAAGAGAAATCCAGGTCAAAACCCACCTTCATAATTGGCATCTTTGATGGTAGTCTCACCATACTGACCAAGGATTGCATCAAGTTTGAATTATCTTGTCACCTATAGATGTGGTCATCTGCAACTTGGCGCAAATGAATAGGTCAGTGTATAGAAACGTATGCTACTGAACATACATGTTAGACTTTAATGCCCAATTGTGGGGAATAAAAATACCACAAATGTAAATGATACAGAATTTTTCTTTAGCAAAGATGAGAATTTAAATAGTACAAGTGAGAACTAGATTTGAGTGTGGCGGAGAAGATAAATCAGGGTCTAAATTTCAGGAATAGCGAAGAGTGCTTCCTGTGTTGTTGGTCAAGTGGATATAGGTGGCTGAAAGCATTTTAAACTAAAATCTGTCGCCTTGTGTCAGAATTGAAGTTATTAACACACAGGCTGACTTTGGTATGTAAATTTCACCATGCCAAATACTGAAGGGAATTGAAGGTTGCAATTTAACATGGCTAAGATTCTAAGTACTGTAAGTTACGTAATAAAATGGGGTTTAGAATGCTGATAGACATTAATGTGACATTCAGAAAGTTTATGCCCAGACAACTTAGGTTTTTGTGTAATGATTTTTTTCAAAACAAATAGAAATGTTAAAATTATTTTCATTTATATTTGTTATTGGTTTGAAAACATCCCTGAAGTATTTGCAACCCAAACATTGTAGTAGTATTCTAGTGCATGAAAATCAGAGTGAAATTATTCCACTGATTGGCTCCACTTAGTGGACATGCAAAAAGTTAGCAACAAATATTTAAAAAACAAACAAAAAATTGATCTTAAAAAAAGAAATTATTTTATTTTCAGTGATCCAAGATGGTACCAAGTTACACAGGAAAGAAAGATTGATTGTTCTTTCACCTCCTCTTGTGTTTCTGCACCTTCTGCTATATTGTCCTTTCTTTAGCTCTTTGGAGCAGGAACTGTCTCTTTTTTTATGTAGCGTGTTGCCAACCCTCCAGAATTGTCTTGGAATCTCCAGGAATTACAAATTGTCATATGATAAAACTCCCAGGAATACGTCGCACCAAAATTGGCAACCCTAATTTATAGGACCCTGATTCTGATGGAGGCCTATGGGTACTACAGCAATGCAAATATTTTGAATAAAGGACCACTGCTTAGTTCAAATTTGAAGTAATGAAATTTTTACCATATTTTTTGTTGATTGAATGAATTTTAAAATTAATTTGCTATTGGCATTATTGGAAGACTAAACTCTGATCTAAGCAAAGAGACTATATGAAACTACGTTCATGCTCTATTAAAGTTGAAATTGTAATTGCGCAAGCATTACGAAACCCTGAGTTAAAGGAAAACTGCAATGGAGTGTAAAAATATGCTAATTACTGTATTTTAAGTTATTAAAACATTTATGCCTGAAATTAGGTCCCTCAGTCCATATTTTGGCATTAATTAAGAGTGCAAGTGATGGAACGAAGAGCTAGTTTGAAGAGGAATACAGTTCTTGGGAAGGATATCAACCCAAGCCTGGTCTCTCAGCTATTTAATACTTTTTAGTGTCAGAAAAGCAGGGTGGATAAAAATCTATTTTTAAAAATAAATTAACTTTTACTGGATTTTTTAAAAATTAAATAAATTTTTCTTTTACAATATAAACCTGTGTAAAATAAATTTTGAAATTGACAAACTGAAGTTCTAAATTTACTATAATCTATTAAAATTTAAATGGAAAAAAAATGCTGCATCAATGAGCCTTTCCCAATTTTAATAAGTTAAAAGGTACTGCTTTTTAAAGTGTGTATATATACAGTTTTGGGGAAAACATCTTAAATTTTGAGGTCAACGCAAGCTATTTAAATGTTACAATGTTATATGCTGCATTAAGTATATTATTTTCAGTCTTTACAGTGGAGCGAATGCTGGTATTTTTTTTCCAGATGTAAGTACTTTCTGTTTCTGTTGTGCAGAAAACCTTTCGCCTGTATTACTTTTGGTTTCAGTTTAGGTAGCAGGTGGAGAGAATATTTTCCTCATTTCTTCATTCAGAGAAACAGGAAAACATTCAGTCTATGAATAAAAAACAGATGGAAGAGGATGAGATCTAATTCTAAAACTCTGAAGGACAGGGACAGATTTCCAAAGGTCTTTAGACACTTAATGGTCTTTAGGCATTAATGATGACACAGTCCATCTACTTTACTCCTGGGGGAATTCTGCACCACTGCACATGTGCAGTATTTATGTCCCCCGCAGATTTCTTTACTTCCCCACAGAAAAATAACTTTTTGACTGGGAAGCAAAGGGAAGCCACAAGAGCAGTCATGCGACCCACCCCAGCAGTATGTTTCGGGTGCCCAGAGCAGCTGGCAGAGAGGTAAATCACTGGGGGGCAGGGGGCTCCTACCCTGTGCCGGGCTCAGCTGCTAGTCCCAGCTAGGCTGAGGAGGATGGGACTTCCTCTTCCCCTGCACGGCATCTGGGGCTGGGTCAGACCCAACCCCAGATTTCTCCCCCAGCTGCAGGAAGCTCTGCCAACTCTCTCCCCTTTCCCCGCTTCCTGCACCCATTGCTCCTCGGCTGCAGGGGGAGGGATCCCTGTACAGGGAGCTGCTCCCCCATCTGCGCAACCCCAGTGCAGCCAGACCGCCTCATATCCAGACCCTCCTGCCGAGCCTCACCCCTCCTCCCTGCAGTCAACCGCTCCCCCTGCACCTGGACCACCCTGACGAGCCACCTGGATCCCCACCCCACCAACCCCCAACCAGCTGTACCTGGATCCCCACCCCACTCCTCCAGCATCTGGACCCCCCACTGAGTTCCCCACACCCAGACTCCTCTGCCAAGCTCTATCACCGCACATCCAGATCCCCCCTGCACCTGGATCCTCCACTGAGCTGCCGGCACCCATATTGTCCCACCCAGAACCACCTCAACGCACCCCTGGGTCCCCCCACACTAAGCCCCTCCACATTTGGATCCTGCCTTGCTGAGCCTGCCTGCCCACACCTGGCACAGAAGGGCAGGGTCCTGAGGTGTTTCTGGGGCAGGCTCGGTCCTTGTGCTGTGTCAGCGTCGAGTGAAGCCTCACTGCTGAGTCCATGTCCTGGGGGGTGGGGAGCTGCACAGTGATCTCCCACCTCTGTGCAGCCAGTGGCCTCTGCTCCCCAATGCCATGCTGGAGCCGCCACATTTATTTGACAAATAAAATTTGCAGAATTTTAAAATATTGTGCACAGAATTTTTATTTTTTGGCACAGAATGCTCTGAGGAGAAATCAGCTCACTAAGTACAGTTAATACTTTTTGTTTAATAAATCAGTATTAAATAAAAAAAAGATATATTTTCTTGTCAGCACATTTAAGGTAGTTTTATTTAACTAATAATAACAATTTTTAAAGTGCTGTTTCTATGCGTTTTTAATTGAACATCAGTTTCCATCCAAATATATCTTGACATGATGAATTTGGAGTAAAAATGTTATCTAGTAAATAAGAAATGCGTCCCTCATCACTTTCTAACATACTGAAAAAATATAAAAATTAAGACTATGACTGAATATGTTGAGCGATATAATTGCTTAAATAAATATGTATAAACATAATATGTCATCCTGGTTAGCAAAAATAAGTACCAAATTTAGTGTAAAGGCTTTGTTTAGTTGCAGATCAACATGTTTAAATGGTAGTACCAACCAATTAGAATTAATCTCTTTTTAGGAGTATAACTAAAGTACACATGTAAAAATAAGATTAAAGTAGATTTAAATCAAGGTTCCTGCTTGATTTAAATCATCTTTAATATTGGTTTGTAATTTATTGGCAACTGCTGCGAGAAGGAAGGGAGGGAATGTTACGTTCATATGTGCTCACTTCAGCAAGTAAACATGTTGCTGCATTTTGGACAAGTAAAGAAATTGTTGCCTGCAGCTGGCAAACTGTAGAAGATGGAATAACAATAGTCACGTTAAAAGAAAATCAAGGCTTGGGTGGCAGTTACCGGATTCCCACGAGAGTGAGTAGGGGTATAACCAACACCAAACAGGTTATATAAATAGAAATCTTTAGTATGTGGTTCTTCATGATCAGAGGAAGACCTGTGTACTCCGTGTGTAATTTGTCTTATCAACTATCTGTGATCCACACAACCAGGGCATAGAATTTGTAGTGGCAGTGCTTACCAACCATCACTAATTCAGTCTCGTTTCAGTACGAGCCAGCTATCTTGGCTGGATTCAATACAATCTAGTTGCCATGCCCCAAGTCAACATTCCCCTTCAGGGAGGCTCTTGACTAGTGGAGCCCATGTGGAATATATCGAGCAAGGCGTGTATAGCTGAGTCTTCAGACGATGCATTGCTTTCATCAATGGATAAAAAAATCCATTGCTTTCAGTAATCTTTACACTTGATAAATATAGGAGAAGTGGGGGAGCCTTTCAGAAAGTCACAAGATAAACTGGGGGCAGATTTATATTGGACCATCAGAGTTTGTAATACAAACAGATTTTGTGTGTATTGGCGGTTGCCTTATTTTGTCATAAATACATGAGGTGATTTATTGCCTCACAACCTTGCAGTTTGCACTGTTCCTGCTAGCTGTGTTCTACACTTAACACTCAACATGCATGCTCCTCACTCCCATCACATCATCCATCTTGAAATGGAACACCTGATCTCCCTACACTTCCATCATTCTGAACAGACCACCTCCACCCTTTCGTGCATCCTTTGAAGCCCTTCTACTTGCACAAACAGCACCCCTCTTTTCCTTAAGACACTCTTTCACGCACAGAATTCCAAGAGCCCTCATTTTGACCTTTTCAATGAGAAATAGAAAGTTGGTCCACTAAGAACAAAATCATGGGCCAACTTTGTTTCAAATGATACCTTTTTCCATCTTCCAGGAAACTAGCTTTGTTTTTAGACTACTTGAATATTAAAGAAAATATTTAATTGGACTAATAAATAATTTTAGTTAAGAAATTCTGAAAGCTTTAAATAGTCATATTTTGTGTTTCTTTCTTTTTTTTTTAAGATTTCTTTTTACATTTTATTGACGTTCTCTGTTTGCTTTCAAAATTCAAATGAAATTTAAAGGGGGAAAAAGAAGCCAAGAGTAAATGATGTACATCTACTACAGTATCTGAGAAATAGGATGAATATTGTGCATGCAATATTTAATTTAAATCCTTGAAATGTTTTTAATTCAGACTTCTTCACCTGATTCTTCCAATGAGAATTCCCCAGCTACCCCTCCCGATGAGCAGGGTCAAGGGGATGCCCCACCCCAACTTGAAGATGAGGAGCCCGCATTTCCACACACAGATCTGGCAAAGTTGGATGACATGATCAACAGGTACTTTAAGATTGATGCACTCTTCCTAATCATGTGGGTTATAGGTAAAATCTCTTAACATTGCCATCAAAATTTCTGGGTCTTTCTTTGTGTTCGTGTATTAGATTGCATATTTGTGGATGGGGGGGGGAAATAAGAAAAGAGATGAGGATTGGCGATTTTTTTTCTAAAGTTGAGCCCTCTTTAGTGGGCTAAAAATAGATTTTACACTTTTATCCTAACCTAAGGGCATAATGAAGGGGAAGATATGTTTTAATTTCTTTTCAGAAACCTAATTAAAATGCAGTACTTTTTTAAAAATTCAGACCTCGATGGGTTGTTCCTGTGTTGCCGAAAGGGGAGTTAGAAGTTCTTCTAGAAGCTGCTATTGATCTTAGTAAAAAAGGTAAGTTGAAAATACAATGAATGGTTGCTAGAGGAATGTGTAAATCTGGCTCCTTAAAGGTCCTCCGTATCCCTGTTGGAGCTTTATTTCTTTAATAAATTGAGATCCAAGATTCCCAAAACCTGGACTAACATGAAAAGCTGCATAGATCTTTTGAAAACAGCATAGCTATGAGTTTTCTGCCTTGACACAAGCACTGGGGAACACTGAGCCCACAGCTGTAAAATAAGTCTTATTGGTCCTTTTCCACTTATTTTCTGTAGTTTTACTTGCATATCATACCTGATCAGGTCTGTTTTCCTGACACATTCTTATATTTTAACTTTGAGGTTTAATTTTTTTTTCTCAGAAATTTTTTGACAAATACCTTGCTAAAAACAATGCTTCAAAATCTACATTTAGACACTTCAGATAATATTAGAAAATAAGATTTGGAACAATTATAAATTGTGACCCAAAACAATTAGAATGATATAGTTAGATGACTGTTTGTCTTGTCTAACTTATTTGGGTCTAGGACAGTTCCCCTCAAGATTATGTTCTTTGTGTTCAACATGTTTTGTTAGGTCAGAATGACAAATGTCTCTTACATGCTTCTCCCAGCCTCTTCAAAGTAATCTTTCCAGGCCCTATAGATGAGAAATCTGTAAAGTCATAGAGAAAGTAGTTGGTGAATTAAGGTGTCTTAGAGGAAGAATAGTATTGTTTTAAATATATTTTTATTGAAATATAAAATTGCCTGTTCTTTACCCGTGGATAGTTGGACTAGGAGGAACTGACCTCATTGATTAAATATTTACTCCTAGAATTGCCAAGGAGTAAAGGTTGTTGTCAGCAGGCAGTTCTGGCCTACAGGAATTATTTTGTATGAGTGTTAGTCATCTGTTTTGAAGCCCCTGCTGGAGAAAAAATTGTATTAATCCAAATATCTAGAGTATGTCTACACCGCGATAAAAATCCCTTGACACTGAATCTCAGAGCCTGGGTTAACTGATTTGGGCTTGGGTTGCGAGGCAAAAAATTGCAATGTACATGTTTGGGTTCAAGAACGGGCTCTGAGGCACTCCCAATTCACAGGGTCTCAGAGCCTGGGTTGCAGCCTGAACCCAAACTTCTACACTACAGTTTTATAACCCTGCAGCCTGACCCCCTGGGAGCCCGAATCAGCAGACCCAGGTCCAGCCATGGTCATGTGGTGAGTCTTGCAGTGTAGACCAAAGGTAGGATATGATGCACACGTCTTATTTTGCAGTTGATCTGTTCTCTGGGACTGCGGTTGCCATTGACTTTTGGTAGATGTGTGCCTGGCTGAAATCTTCAAGTGAGCATAGAAGATCTCTCAAGAGGTCACGTTTGTTAAATGACAATACAAATGCTACCTTTCAAAAAATTTGAAAGATGCAGCTAGCTACATCTCTGGGTCTACTGCTGCAGCACTCTGGTAGGAAGAAATCCTCTGGTTTCTAGTTTGAGGAGAAGTTTTTTGGGTGCTGGCAGCAGCTATGTCTGCCTTTAAAAAATCATAACACCATCAGTAGTGTAGCAAATAAACAAATATAGACAGAAAGCTTCAGCTGCTCTACGGACAACACCTACACACTCCACCACAAGGCAACAAATTTGACAATCGGTTTGGGAACTCTTTTTCACACATCTCCCTACCCTTCTGAAGAAGATCTGCAAAGCTGCAATTTGGAGCTCCATTTATATAGTATGTTCTAAGCACCACTATTGCTGAATTTAGCATCTAGTTCTAATATCAATTTTAGGCATATGTTCTACAGTTGCTGTTCATTACCACTGGTCATTCCACCCCTGGGGTTTATGCTGCAGGTTACTTTCCCACAAGTGGAAAGAGGGGTTACCAGAAACTGTTGTTAAGTGTGTTGCCTATATGTGCACACTTCCTATCTTTCCCCACTCATTGAAGTAATGGAGGACGGCTGAGGCTTTTGTCCCTTTTATAACTCTGAACAGTCAGATTTATGAGTGAGGTGCTTACCTGTTCTGAAGTGGGGCACTCTTTTGCTAAATGGTCCTGAACTTCGAAAGTGTGGAAATGCAGGGGCAATATACTCCAAGAATAATTATTATGTAACCTTTCTGTTAATCTGCGGGAAATGTTTGTCTTCTTCAGTGAGATTGTGAGTTTAGGTACCTTACCACCCATATGTGGATTTATTCTTTAAATCCAAATGGTATCTGCTGGAATGGATACAGAGGGGATGAGGACTGGAAGAAGGGATTGAAATTGAAAGATAACTGTGGTCCTAATATTGTCATTGATGTAATTTTGCACTGAGATCTGTGGCTCACCAGAACTTTAGAGCAGAGGAACCGGATATGTTTTGGAAGCCCATTAGATTACACCACAAAACTATTTTTGTTGTTGCATGTTTTTTGAGAAACAGCGTGGCCTAGTGGATAGAGCACTGGACTGGGATTCAAGACCCGAGTTCCATTTCTGACTCAGCCACTGTCCTGTTGTGTGACCATGGGCCAGTCACTTCATCCCTCTCTAGTCCTTTTCTATAAAGTGACTTTGAGAACTACTGACGAAGAGTGCTATATAAGATGAGGTGGTTGTATTGGTATTATCTCCTGCTAATTTGGGGGAAACATATGAGGAGGATGACTGGACCATTTAAATACTTTGTGGTACTGGCAGTCCGTTGGTACTATTTACTCTATTTTTAATCTTTTAGAAAACTATTTTTCAGGCAGACAATATAGTCTTAGTTTAAAGAGGCACTCTGGTGGTTGTCTGAGGTTTTTCTGAGATTGGAGAAGCAACCTATTGAAAGAATGGTACCTATCAACTCACTATTAAATAATTATAAAATAACTAAAACCAGGGACAGTGTTTTTGAATAGTGGCAGCTACTCCAAAAAATTAAATGTTAATAATTGAGCTATATAGCATATATTACAACAAAAAAATTATGCCTGGCTCTTATGCTCTGCTTCCCCCACAAAACCCCTGCTAGAGCTGGTCTGACAGCTGCCGGGTATTCTCATTATGGGGTGTGCTGTCTCAGCTCATGATTTTGTAGTATGGGCCTGGTTCTTTATAGTGACAGGTTTCAGAGTAGCAGCCGTGTTAGTCTGTATCAACAAAATGAACAGGAATACTTGTGGCACCTTAGGCCACGTCTGCATTACCCGCCAGATCGANTAAAGAACAGGAGTACTTGTGGCACCTTAGAGACTAACAAATTTATTTGAGCATAAGCTTTCGTGGGCTACAGCATCTGAAGAAGTGGGCTGTAGCCCACGAAAGCTTATGCTCAAATAAATTTGTTAGTCTCTAAGGTGCCACAAGTACTCCTGTTCTTTATAGTGTTCATGTTCAGTTATTTTTTTCATGTTGCTAAAATTTTCCCGAGCGGTGAAAGCAAGAGGAAAGGAAATATCAAGTTTTAAGAACTTATAACTCAACCCTTTATTTCTGCTGAATTTCAAAGACCTGCTGCAGTGGAGGTGTTAGTTTCTCACAAAAGATCACAAGAATTAAAGAATATTTTATAATGGAAGGTATTAGGCAACTCAAATATAGGAGTTACTGCCAGCTCCCTGAATGTAGCTCTTTTTCTGGATGGCTCTTTGAATCTCTGTTGAATTGTGGGGGAGGGAGATTCCTGTTCCCAAACTTGTATCTTCTCTGTTACTCTTTTGAAGCCAATGTCTTGATCATTATTCATCTAGACTGAATAGAACAGGAATTATTTATTTTCTGGGTTCCCAGTATTGCCCGTGGTTGGTTGGTCACTGTTTTCTGAGGCTGGGCATGTCATATTGCATAAGGAGTGTGATTCCAAGACTGAAAATGAAACATGTCCTGCACAATAACAGTGCAGGATACAACCTCTAGGCTATTAATGTAATAGTTTATATTTGCGTAATTCCTCTTTTCATGGATTTGTAGATAAAGCCATAAGGGACCATTGTGATCATCTAGTCTGACCTCCTGTATAATACAGGCCATTGATTTCCCTGAATGAATTTGTTTGAACTCTTTTTCTACAAACTGTTGTATTCAATGTATGTGGGACTCAATATATTGAAAATATATTTTCTTTTCTGTCCCCAGAATTGAGTTATTTTCAAATGAAAAAATGAACTTTAAAGGGATAATGTCAACTTAAAAAATCACATTTCTGTGTGAAAATTTGGGGCCTACTGTTTCAAGTAACCCTGAAAGCTAATACAACTGTGAAAGAGTGCAGTATTTTTTTATTTTGTATATGGCCAATTTCACTGTTTTTGTTGGTCAGTTTCACTTTCTGTCTCCTTCATTAGCATAGCTCTCAGGTACTGCTTTGGAGTGAGTTCAGTGCAGGAACAGCATTAGGCTTCTCCTCTCCTCCCCTTCCCTGGAGAGGCAGGGGTAGCCGCAAGGGGGACCTCTAGTATTTACCCCCTGCAGGTGCTTGTATCTATTTGGGTGAATGAGTGGGGCCAACTCTAGTTTTCCCTGCCACACACAGTCTTCTGCTGGGATAGTGTTGGTGACCTACCAGAGTGGTGGGTCTTAGAATTAACAGTGCTTTGAGATGTATTGGGGAAGTCCACCCCTCTCAGAGCCATTGTTTCAGGCTCTCTGCAGACCTGAGTAGCTCTCTATGCATTTGTTGCACTCTGATCATGTTTTCACAATTTTCCTTTGTAAACCCCCCCCCCCCCCCCCCCAATGAAATCCAAAGTTTTGATACAGTTGCATGACTCAAGGATGTGGGGCCCTAGGGATGGGCATTTAGTGTCTATGTTGTAAATATGGCCCTGCTTATGTACCCTGCGAGCTGGTTTTTACCACTAACAGCAAACTGAAGAGACAAAAGGCCAGTGTGTACAAAACGAAAGGAGGAGTGGAAGGGGTGTGGTTTTGTATTCTTGATTTGACATGCCCAAAAGACTGTTTAAGTCTCAAGGGAGCAGAAAACATTTACAATTTTTAAAGCATTTTAAATATAAGACCTACTATTTAAAAGGATGTTCTATCAAAAAATATTTTTTGGAATTAATCAGTTTCACCAAATTAAAGTTTACATTGTAATTTAAAGAAAACTTTGAAGCTGAAATGTTAAATGAAATTTGATGGGAGAAGGGAAAATTAATTGGCAATTTTAATGTCTAGTTACTGAATTTTGACACTTTCTGACATTAGAACGCTGTTCCTTTTTTAGTTTGAATGGCTATATGCCTTTTATTAGGAAATATCTACAACTGAGAAACTCCTCAATGTATATTGAAATTGTTCGAATATTGAGAGCTGAGATCTAAAAATAGGAAGAAAGCAGTCTAGTGGTTAGAGTAGGGGACTGGGAGTCGGAGCTGCTGTGTTCCATTTTTAGTTCTGCTACTGATTCACTATCTATCCAGTAGGAAAATCACCAAACCTCTTTCACCCCCAGGCATGTTTATCAGTCTATAAAAGGAGCTTGATAATAGCTACCCTACTCAATGTTTTAAATCTTCATTTTTTGTAAAGCTCTTTGAAATCCTTGGATGTGAAAAGTGTAAGTCCAAAATATGACTATTTTTAATGTTAAGTGAGCAGTGTAGATAACCAGTAAAATAGAGTATATTAACTGATCTTTCCCTTTTCTCTTTTAAACAGGCCTTGATGTTAAAAGTGAAGCATGTCAGAGATTTTTTCGAGATGGGCTAACAATATCTTTCACAAAAATCCTTACAGATGAGGCGGTGAGCGGCTGGAAGTTTGAGATTCATGTAAGTTTGTATTGTATTTTATGAAAAGCAAATAAGTTTAAACAGTGATGGAGCTGCAGAGGCTATCTGCTTATTTGCAGCCATGAACAATTTTTTGAAAATCAGCTTCCTTCTGCCAGTTCTCCACAACTCCATGACTTATTGGAAATACATTCCCTCCTTCCTTCCCTTTATTCCTCACAGCTTCATGGTCTGACCTGTAGGGAGAGAGAGATTGGGTTAGTAGGAGATCATATTTGAGTTAGGAGGAAGTTTGGGTTGAAAAGAAATCAAACTTAGGGCCGGGTATGATTGGGGTATCAAGGTCCCCTTCCTGTGTTTCAGTGCAACCCTTTGTTGGGCTCCTGGTTATATAGTTCAGGGGCATGGAGCTATGTCTTTATATTTTGGTAAACGCTTTAGAAACTTTGCTGATTTGTGCATGCTCATTAACAAGTTCTTAAACACTAAAATTTTCCTCTCGTTAAGGACTAGCCAAATTTGAGGTTGTGGAGTTACTGGTGAGTAAATAAGTCTGGAAAAAAATTGAAGTAGAAAAAAATATGTATTTCTCCTACCACTGATAACTCAAACACTGAGAAGATTAGCTCAGATTTTTGTTTAACCCCCTCCCCAATTATGAAAATAGGCATGAAAGCTTCAGCTCAGACAACCTTTTTTGAGAAAGCAAAGGAGACAGGTTTATAAAGAAAGCAATTTTGTAACTTTGCTTCTGTGAATGCAGTAATACAGTTTGTAATTTGTTACATTTCAGTCATCTGCCAAAACTGTTAAATATCTTTTTCTTAATAGAGGTGTATTATTAACAACACTCACCGTCTAGTAGAGCTATGTGTGGCCAAGCTGTCCCAAGATTGGTTTCCTCTTCTTGAACTTCTTGCAATGGCCTTAAATCCTCATTGCAAATTTCATCTCTACAATGGTACACGTCCCTCTGAAACAGTTCCTGCGGGAGTTCAACTGGCAGAAGATGAACTTTACGCCCGTCCTCCTGACCCACGATCACCAAAGGTAAATTGATTTTTTTTTTCAAACTAAAATCCTAAAACCTTAAAACTAAAGTCCATATTAATATTTGTAATTAAACAAAATCACTCCGTATCCAATTAGAAAAATCATTTAGGAGGAAAAAAGCCACATAAGACTTGCTGCTTTTTGTTTTGATATTTGTTTAAGTCTTGTGACTGTAAGAGCTTCTCCAATATTTTCCCCTTCTTCCTCACGTATTTAATCTTTGCTCCATAATCAGGGTCCCCATGGTGACGTACCCACCAGTGATCAGTGCTGGCATAACTGTATTTGGAATGTCGGTTCCACTGCTTTAGTTGGCCAGAAGTCATTGCTAGAGTGACTGGATTTCCTTTTTCATACCACTTTGATTTTGTAGGTGTAACATGGTTGTAAAGATGCATCATCTGGTTAAAAATCATGTTGTCAAAAGCAGAGTTATTCTTTGAGTGATGTCTACACATTCGCATTCTTTGGATGTGGTAATGGTGCAGCTTGGACCAGTGGCGCCATCTAGTAGTAGTGTCCATTGGAATCCTCTCATGCCTCTACCCCAGGGGTGGGCAAACTTTTTGGCCTGAGGGCCACATCGGGTTTTCCGAAATTGTATGGAGGGCCGGTTAGGGGAGGCTGTGCCTCCCCAAACAGCCAGGCATGGCCTGGCCCCCGCCCCCATCCGACCACCCCCTGCTTCTTGCCCCCGACGGCCCCCCCCCGGGGACTCCTGCCCCATCCGGCCCCCCCTGTTCTCTGTCCCCTGATGCACCCCCTCTCCCCCCGGGACCCCTGCCCCATCCACGACCCCCTGTCTGCCCCCCACCGCCCCATCCAACCCCTCCTCTCATTCCT